>CATIXQ010000013.1:1592809-1655434 GCA_949711755.1 Leptidea juvernica | reverse complement strand
TACCCGTGTCCACACACTGCATGACCTGCGAGGTGAGCGTGTTCCAGAAGCGGATGCAGCGGTCGGCCGTGCCGCCGCCCGATGCCAGCAGCCCGTGCTGGTGCGGCGACCACGCGATGGCCTTCACGGCGGCCACGTGCGCCGAGTACGTCTGTACCGGCGACGTCGAATGCTGGAACATGGACGTCACGTGCATTTAATAATACTAACAGAGCATCACTTGAATATCACACAGGATTTACCAGTGGGAGGCTCCTTTGCACAAGATGCCGGCTAGATTATGGGTACCGCAACGGCGCCTATTTCTGCCGTGAAGCAGTAATGTGTAAACATTACTGAGTTTCGGTCTGAAGGACGCCGTAGTTAGTGAAATTACTGGGCAAATGAGACTTAACATCTTATGTATCAAGGTGAAAGCGCAACTGTAGTGCCGCTCAGAATTTTAGGGTTTTTCAAAAATCCTGAGCGGCATTGCATTGTAATGGGCATGACGTATCAATAACCATCAGCTGAACGTCCTGCTAGTCTCGTCCCTTATTTTCATTAAAAAAAATCTAAGTGATCCGACAGCCTGGGACTAGATTATGATGATTTTATTGCAATAGCATTGGCAGTACAATATTGAATATTTTATTAAGAACAGCGCAAAAAAAATTCTCGAAGAGTTTCTTGCGCCGCTTCTTCTCTCTCAGAGCGCCATTTGTTTCCGAAGTGGCAATAGTGTCTAGTATATTAGAAATGACATCAAAAATAATTTTATGCCTTTATGCCTCATTACTCTAACTAGCTGTATACATCTAGGATAGTACTACTACCACACCTGATCTTGTCGAAATCTCCGGCTGTGGTTACAAGATAGCTAAGATAGAGAAGAGAAATATAGAAATATATTTATTTACCAAAGGGAGTGACACTAACATAACAATTGCAAGAACACTTGGTTAACGTCATGAAGCTACATCAGTTCGCAATGGGGCTATGACGTGGGGAGAAGAACTGATAAGAAACTCCCAGCCCGTCTTTTAAATCATATAACAACTTAGCCTATCGTATAGCCCTTAGGCATCATTATCCTCTACAGAATCTGTACGCCTGTACGCCTTTTTTGTAAAAGAAGCATATAAAAGGCATTTATTTTCACAAAATTGATTCCTTTAGAATTCGTTTCGATGTCATTTCTAATATACTAGCTACTACCGCTTCGGAAAAAAATGGCGCTCTGAGAGAGAAGAAGCGGCGCATGAAATTGTCCCAGCATTTTTTTTGTGCTCTTTTTAATCAAATATACAATATTGTACTGTCATTGCTATTGTTATAAAATAATCAATCTAGTCTCTGGCTATCGGATCACTTAGATATTCAGAATTTACGACATAGCCATTTTATACATTTAAATTTATTTATAGATAATGCCTGAACAGTGGCTGGGACTTTAATATAAAAGTGTTTACCCTTGAATTTTACCCTTAAGGCTATTGTGTATTTTATGACTAGAAATTATTACAAGCAATCCCTTATTACTAGTATTATTATAAGGAAAATCACTATTAAGAGCAAGAAGGAGACGATTTTTGTGAACGTATAATATTAAATTCTCATAAATATACTGACAATGAACAGTCATAATATTTATTTCTTTAAATTTTTCTTTGAGAGACTGAGAAAGAGAAAAAGAGAAGCTTTAATATATTTCTTAAATTTATGCTCACTGAGTCCTAGTATACTGTGTGGTAGCTTATATTTTATAGATTTGAAATCTTATTATTTTTTTCACAAATGGCAGTCAATTGTTTATATGCCCTTTGAACCAACTTTAAAGCCGCAAGCAAATCTTTTACTCTGCTGATATTTGGAACGAACGCACATTCTATATCAGCACTAGCAGACACGTTATTTATTTACTTTGAGAATAACGATGTTTCTCGAAATCAAAATTATGCATAACAAGTTTAAATCTTTTTCTTGTATTAATATTAATCCACAATTATTGGGATTTTTTGTAAGACATCAATTAAATATTCACAATACATTATCTAGAATATCTTGTGAAGCGATAGTCAATATGTATTTTTTTAAATGTTTCTCTTAATGGTTCTGTATTTTTCTGCAGCACAAAAATTGTACTAATATCTGCTGCATAATAAATACTAATATTATACATATAGAGAAAATACCACGAAGATAATTAAAGTATCACATTATCCGCAAAAAAATCAAAATATAGTATTATAACACAAAATAAGGCACATCATACATTGGGAAGAAAAACGGTCCAATTATAGCTCCATGCGGTACCTTCACACTTAGACACCAGGGGTTCTCTTGTAATTTACTCTTACAACTACGAAATGCTTTTAGTTAAATATTAAGTGTGAAGATCAAGGGTGGTAAATATTTCACCATAGAAGACTTAGCTGTTTAACTAGTGTTGTGTGTTGAACAAATCAGAACCTTTAGGTAAATCACAAAAAAATCTTCTGTGATTTTTCCCATATCTCTACACACATATTTTTGATAAACACCTCCATCTGTAGTTGGCGAAACCTTAGTGAAGCTAAATTGTTTCTATAACTTATAATTAAAAAGTATAAAGTAAAAACATGAAATAGGTTAATATTTAAATTTAATATTTTATTTCAAAAATTTCAGTAAGGTCTTAATTTGATAGATTTTTATATCGCTCAAAATATGTCACTATTTTAATAATATTAGTAGAATTAGTTTAGTTGTATAATATTATGTATAATGTAACGTGACTAGACCAACACCCGGACATATCTATCAATGGGCTTGGCTCACCGCAACCGTTTTATTGCAATAGATTTAACGGCGGGGCTACAAACCGCATTCCCACACAGTGATAATAAAATATGAGTCGCGATACCGATATCGTTTATGGGAAATATAATAATTGTTATTGCGCTGTGTTAACTGCTATTATAGGTACTTAAACCAAGTCTTAACATAAACAATAGCATATAATCAAAGAATATTAAATTATTAATTTATTTTGTTATTTGCGTCCAATGATAATTAACTTTAAGATATGAGACTTTATTCTAAAAGGGATGTTCGCGAGGATGGAAGATAGTGGGGGAAAAAAAGGCTTCCTGAGCGGTTCAGAAAACAAAGTCCATAAAAAAATCTTCGATCAAGTGTATGTTGCCTCTTTCACTCTCAGTTTGCGGGAGGTTTCTTTGCACCGGATGCTAGATAGGTGGATCTACGTTATTCTGTCGTGAAGCAGTAGTGAGCAAGCATTATTGTACTTTCAGTTTTAATATTGGACTTACCATAGTCCACACGAAGAGTTTATTGTCATTACCACCGGACGCCAGCGACTGACCGTCAGGTGACCACTTGAGGCCACACACTTCTTGTCGGTGCCCCTGCAGTACTCGCGATGCTTGACCCGCTGAAATTACAAATTCAAATATTTTTACTCAATATAGTATATGATTAAATCACTTATTGAAAGTCAAAAACGGCCACCCATTCGAAAAAGTTTGCGTTAGATCTGAAAAGAAAGGGCACAAGAAACTCAGCTGGCTTTCGGACTCTTTCATAAAAAGTAATAAAGAATTAACTGTATAAATATAAATTATCGTATGTTGGATGCATTAACCTTTAGAGCTTGAACTTATTGTTCGTGTAAAGATGCTTCGTGATTACTGTCACAATTAGCAGCTGCATCCAACAAATAAAATGATTTATATATTGACGTAACTGACCCGACAGACGTTGTTCTGTACATAATAAATAATAAACTGTTTTTTAGCAATTCGTCAATAGTATTTCGTACCATCAAATCGAATTACCTATTTCCTAAAATATGCTCGCTGTTGTTGAAAAGAAATTTTTCACAGCAGAACTGTTAAACCATGCGGCAAAAAATTCTCTCATAGAAAATATGTCCATACAAAACAAATATTGAAAATAAAAATAATTATGGGTCTCAAATCAAAACAAAACTACCCTATCTCTCAAGTTGGACTAAACTGCACTCAATGAAGTAATCCCAATTATTAAAATCCATTCATTTAGGAGTCCATCGCGGACAAACAACGTGACACGTAATTTATATATATAAACATATATAACAGGTCGACCTGGCACCACAAGCAGCTCCCGTTCACGAGTTGACGCATGGAGCAGCTTTGTTCCCTTCGTACATATTTCTCTGCTCTTCCATAAAAAAACAGTAATAGCTAAGTGAAGTAAATACTCACGCGGTGATCTGATATCTCGCTGACGTATGTGGCGATCCCGCGAACCAGAACTGAGCACGTCGCCGTTCCACGCGAGAGCACCCACTCGAGCCACGTGGCCGGGCAGCTTTGATACCTGCCACCACAGATACCAATTATATACAACAACCTATCATTAATTTGATCTGCCAAACAAGCTACTTCACAAAAACTTTCAACTTTTAAAAAATAAATTCAAAAACTCTTTCCAGCTACTTACCAACTCTTTCAATTTAACAAAAATATAAATTTAGGCCATATATTTGAATAGATGTACATACATATATTTTGAAATATAGTTACTCAATTTATTATTTCAAAGAGAACAGATAGAGCTTTAAAACATAGATGGGCAGATCGCTCTTTCCAGATATTCAAGAGCCGAATCAGCAACGTTAACAAAAATCTGATCTTAGGTCATATATTTCAATGGATTTACATGCATATATTTCGGAATATATTTACTCAATTTATTATTTAAAAGAATTATTATTGTGATAACATATAGGAAACAGATATAGGCTTGAAATCAGATAGGCAGACTGTGGCTCTTTCCAGATATTCAACAGACGAATCAGCAAAGTTAACAAAAAAGTGAAATAAGGGCATATATTTGAATAGATGCATACATATATTTTGGAATATATTTATTCAACTTATTATTTCTAAAAAGTATTATCAATAACTTAGTTTACATCATGCGTAGGGCCCATAAGATAGAAAAGACTAAAAACCAAATAGGCAGATTGTTGTTTCTACAACATTCCGCCCTGTTTGGTAAATAAATTTGGAATTATGAGTATATGAGGCACTGGTTCACTTGTTTTAATAATTAAGTATTAAAGGAGAAAATAAGCGGTTTTCGGCACAATGCGTGAGCGCAATTAGTGGGAGTGAATCGACCTTCATTCGCGTACCCTCAAACGATTACTGCAGGCATGTCGAAGGACGCGGGAAAGGTGCGGGAAACGGGAGGATTCAGCGGTATGATCGCATCTATACTTATAAAATTACACTAAGCAAAAGTTCACCAACTCCGCTACTGCTCATCACGTGGACTCTCACCTCCTTGTTGACGGAGACGTCCCACACACTGATGTGCCCCTTCTGTGTACCGACTGCAACGAGGTTGCCTCGTTCGCTCCACGCTACCGACGTGACCGTGTTGCCTTCGGACGAGAGGTCGCACAGACGAGTCACCTGTGGGATTACAAACATTTGATAAAGTTTTTACTATACTTAAAACGAGAGAAGAAACTTGCGAGATCCGAATCATAAATAAGGAGATCCGTAGGAGAACCAAAGTCACCGCCATAGTGCAGTGGTCAGTGAGCAACTGAAGTGGCAGCGGGCAGTGACGAACTAAAGGCAGGGCAAATATCTTGACGAATAGATGGCCGTTGGGGCAGTATCCTCGAATGGCAACCACGTACCGGAAGACGCATTGTTGGTAGCCCCTAACAAGATTTTGGTAGACGACGCAACGACGAACAGAAAGACAGATCCAAAAAAAATATTTTTTTTCTTTTATGTGTGCCGAGTACCTACACGGTATGTCACTAAATAATATAAAACAGATCTCCACTGCGTCTGTCTTTCTATCTGTTCGCGATAGACTCAAAAACTACTGCACCGATTTTCATGCTGTTTTTACTAATGGATTGCATGGTTCTAGATGGAGGTTTTAGTAAATACTTTGTTAAGTATTTCATACATATTTATATTTGTTTTAGGTGTCGAAAAAAATAAGCCTATAGATGTTTTTGGAGATACAGTAGCACAATTAAATAGAAACCTGATACTCTGATTAGTAAAATGTAATGACCTATTTTTTTTATAAAAAAAAACGCATTGACATATATATATTGTTTATTATATTTTAGTGATTATTGAAGTGACTGTATTGTAGCTTGTAATAACTTGTGGAATTAATTTATCTTTTTATATTATTTTGACATGTTAGCGTATAGGACTTCAAAATACTTTTATATAATTTACTAGCTGACCCAGCAAACGTTTTTTTGCCATATAAATTATATTTAGAGCTAGACCGTTTCTTCGACATTGCAACATTACTTTATTTTTCTAAAATAAAAGAATTTTCAAAAATAAACGTAGCCTAAGTTACTCCTTATTACATCAGCTACGTGCCAATAAAATTTCGTCAAAATCGGTCGAGCCATTTCAGAGATTAGCCGAAACAACCAGACAGACAGACAAAAATTGTAAAAAATGTTATTTTGGTGTACCGTATATATACTTATATACATGTATTAAAAAACGGTTATTTCAATATTACAAACAGACACTCCGATGTATAGATGAACTAAAATGTTTGTATGTTTTTGTGCATGATGTGTTCACCTGTAATTGCATGAACACCATTTTTGTCACAGTTTTATGAATTGACACGTGTATTCTGTGTTGGTGGACATTGAATAAATAAATAAGTATCCTTATCAATTACTAAGCAAGTATAATGAAGTCGCAATAAGAATCTCGTGAGAAAACCCTAGCAGGGCCATGCATAAACAGGGGCACGTAACTAATTTGCACAAATTACGGGATGTCTGCGTGCAATTATTTAGCGTTGCGATAGTTACACGTGACAGCGGGTACGGTTACGAGTTATGCAATGTGGCGAGTGTGCATGGGGTTCATCGCACCGCGGTCACTCTGCAATCTAAGCCGTTTAACTGGTCCACCTCCACGATGCTAGCGAGACGGTCGCGGCGGCGCCCACAGCTCACACGTAATGTCTTACCAACCGACATATTTACATTTTTCTCAGGGGCGTAGGCAAATGAGCAGTGCCTACCTCTTTAAGTACCTTAATAAATGTAGCACCACTGTTAAAATTGATTTAATTTAAGATGGTTTGTTATTCTATAACCAAAGGTCTATTCAACACCCACTCATTAAGTTTTGTGCCTACCTTGCCAAAAAACCCATGCACGCCCCTGATATTTGTATACACTCTTGAACAGATTACTACCACAGTCTTAAAATATAACAGCGTATCGACCAACGCAGCGTGCGAGAGGGAAGATATCTAAAATCCCTAACGGAGATACAGCAAGATAGATAATAATATTGACACACTTTTTACACAAATTATCTTGCCCCAAATTAAGCATATATAGCCTGTGTTATGGGTTGCAAAGACAACGATATATTTAATAGAATAAACTTACTTAAACATACATAAATACATTTAAACATCCATGACTCGTATACAAACATCCATATTCATCATATAAATGCTTGCACCTACCGGGATTCTACCTAAATAAGGTAAGGGGATCTCTTGTTACTGTAAACGATTATTTAGATTTACAGGTTGTAAACAGTCAGCCACGCATTTAAAATAGTTCCATGACATTGGCTGCAAAAATTCAGCGTATAAATATGACTAAATTTCTATATATTCTGTGCAAGATAATAGTAAACTTCACATTTTAAAAACGCACGGAACTGCGCAGACCATGTTCGATTGTACGTCGCGGTCGCCTTGTCCATCGCAGAGAGTTGTTATTATTGGTGCGAGGCTCTACTATATTTAGGCTATTTAGTCAGAGCCAACCATTTCCTCCTAACTTTTATCCGTAACCAACACTTTTTTTTATTAAATTCATGCTAGTAAACTAGGTATTGTATGCCATTGCACGTTATTATCCTGTGTAACACCAGTATTGTCTATTGTGCCATTTGCTTCGGCTCACAGTACTGCTAACTAAACTAGCCCTCAATAGTTGGCAGTGGCATGAATAACTATTACATTATTCATTTACCTTTCTTGCTGCTCACTAACATAAAGATGATTCATTACCATGTAATGAATCATTTATCATGAGCATTTCAACAATTTGCCTTCGAATTGGTGCTAAAAAGCATTATCATTCACATATCATTCGTCCTGTGCTACCTCGGGCATAAAAAGAATAGGGAAGTCCCAGGCTCAACAGTCTCCTTTGCACAGGGATGCCGGCTAGATTATGGGTACCACAACGGTGCCTTCTTCTGCCGTGATGCAGTAATGTATAAACATTATTGTGCTTGGTCTGAAGGGCGCCGTAGCTAGTGAAATAACTGGAAAAATGAGACTTAACATCTTATGTCTCAAGGTGACGAGCGCAATTATTGTAGTGCCGCTAACAATTTTCCTGAGCGGCACTGCATTGTAATGGGAAGGGCGTATTAATTACCATCAGCTGAACGTCCTGCTCGTCTTATACCTTATTGTCATAAAAAAATATCTACAACTATAACACAAATCACATTAAAATTAGTCCATTGCATTTACAGCTTCAACACCACCGACACACACAAACGTGTTCCGATATTCTAGTGTCTACCGGTCTACATTCCACTAGGTGCAGTCGCCACCTAGATAACAGTAAATTTATACAAAAATACGTAAAATAAACCAAGCGAGAAATCGTTGGCCAAAACCTGCACCATGCCAAACCACCACCAGACATGGAACGGGACCGCATCCGCTATCAACCGATACTATATTATACCAAACACAATCAAATTATGCAGATCGTCTACGAGTTATCTAACATTCGTAGTAACGTATATTATTCATATATACCTGTCGCCGGCCGACAAAAAAGTATCAATAAATGCAGACAATTAATGAGGATTTTATCAAGTTATTATTTTTTACTTTTAAAAATTTATATCTTCAGCATATTTTAGTCAAATAAAAGTTTCCTTTTAAGGTCTCAAATTATTAGTGCTTGTCGATAAATCAGTCTAGTGAAGTAAAATAACATTGGATTGCCGCTCATGACTCTTTGTATATTTCTCAGCGCTAGTGAGATTTTCCTAATAATTTCAAGTTTGCCATCTACCGATTGGCGGTACAAGACTGAGATCTATAGACCGTACTTAACCTTTGCTCAGACTTTACTTACGTAAAACTTTGCTGAGTGTAAGCTAAGCATAATCATTAATTTCGTTGACTTCGCAATTAATATTTATGAACTAGAACATGCGCCTCTCGGGTTGCGTTCGAGCGCTCTTACCAACTGAGCCAACCGTCCGATTGACGCATCGTCCATAAATCCTGGTATATCTAACTCTCAGGTTGTGGCTCCATCTACATGATCTACTTTACAGTTGATCCCTTGAGCCTGCTCAACCCCAACAATTGCATATTAGGAAATTGACTTGCGAATCCAAAATAAATTTATAACCAAAATTTATGAACGATGCGGGACTCGATCCAACAAATTTATTTGTATATTTATTAATCCCAGAATAAAGGATATAATTTAAAATATAACAAATTGTTTAGATATAATTGATATAGTGGTACACAGTACACAGAAAACAGCTGATATGTCAAAAAAAACAAGCCGACCGCAACGTCTAACGATGCACTGTCCTAATAAAAATTACATCTTTAATATCTTAAGGTGTGCGGACAATGTGGGCGAATTTATTGGTGACATCTGCAACAGTTGCATCTGCTTTATCTGAGCATCGTTTATACTAACCCAAAACCGCATAGACTTCCGAACCGGTGTAAAAGAATGAGTGTATATAATTAATTGTACCTAATAAAGTTAAATACTCTATTAAAATAGCAATGACAGTACAATATTGTATATTTTATTAAAAAGAGCGCAAAAAAAAATGCTCGGAGAGTTTCTTCTTCTTCTCTCTCAGAGCGCCATTTGTTTCCAAGCGAAAAGCGAAAGAATCAATTTTGTAAAATTTAATGCCTTTTAAAAAGAAAAAAAATAGCGTGCGTACAAAGTACACATTTCAGAAGTGAGACCAGCATCGTGCATGAACCTCTAAACTGCACATGAAGTCCTGGTACATGTTGCTAGGATGACACATGAATTCAACCGCTATGAAAGACATTACTTTCACCGCTACCATATTTTTTCTCCTGGTGTCTATGTAGTAATACGTCGTCCGCATGGCGTCAGAATATATTAAAGGTATACTCGCGTCATATATTAGACAATCTCTTCTTCAACTATGATCGCCTGGTACCAATACACTGTATAATGCTTCCTATCTCATTTTCTCCCACGTTAAATCATATGAATTTATGTGTCTGTCTCTTTTTACTGTCTACTTTTTCGTTTCATCGACTTTCATATAACAACGATTCTAAAGTTTTCACTTAAAAATATTGATACAACATATAGTTTTCGAAATATTATTAAGTTCAAAGCTAGGCGTCGCAGAGCGGGGTCACCGACTGCTGAGACGTCATAACACTACAGCTCCTGAGCGGCTCGCGATGTTATGACGTAACGCAGGCATTTCGCGCCGTATGAAATATTTCAATAAACCGGAAAACGATCGTAACTTCGAAACTACTCACTTGAGTTTATTACAACAAAAACTAGTGTATTCCTATACCGTATAAGCTCATGAGTTTCAAATAGTTTGATGAACTAAGTGATATTTTTAATAAAATAAAGCATTCCATTCCACAAATTAAATTATCAAACAAAATTCTATTCTTAAACACCTCAAAAAGTTAAATATAGAAATTATTATAGGTTACTTATAGGTTTATTGTTAATAAAAAAAATGGCCCGGTCGTAAATCCTATTACTCCACTGCTGAATATCTAAATGATCGGACAGCCTGGGACTAGATTGTGATTATTTTATAGCGATAGAAATGACTGTACAATATTGCATATTTTAATTGAAAAGAGCGCAAAAAAAGAATGCTGGGAGAGTTTCTTGCGCTCTCTCAGAGCGCCATTTGTTTCCGAAGCGGTAGTAGTATCTAGTAGTTATTAGAAATGATGCCTTTAATGCCTTTTATTCGATTAAGATACTTAATCTGTTCTTTTTATTTACCTACGCTTAGACAACATAATATGCAAAAAGTTATTTACATAGTAGGATGGGTCGAAAAAATTTATAAATTACTGATATGCCTAGTTAAAGTTATTGTACGAAGCTACACTAATTGTGAAATCAATGTAAGGACAATTTGATATAGTTTTTTTTTATGGAATAGGAGGACAAACGAGCGTACGGGTGCCTGCAGGTGTTAAGTGATCACCGCCGCCCACATTCTCTTGCAACACCAATGGAATCACAAGAGTGTTGCCGGCCTTTAAGGAAGGTGTACGCGCTTTTTTTGAAAGTACCCATGTCGTATCGTCCCGGAAACACCGCACAAGGAAGCTCATTCCACAGCTTTGTAGTACGAGGAAGAAAGATCCTTGAAAACCGCACTGTGGAGGACCGCCACACATCCAGATGGTGGGGATGATATCCTAACTTGTGGCGTGTCGTGCGATGGTGGAATCCGGCGGCAGGAATCAGGTTAAACAACTCTTATAAATAGTTAATTAAATCATGGTAGAATATTTTAATAGAAGGATACTTATGGCATGTGATATTTCAAATCACCACCTAAACGAAAGACGAATTCTATTGAGAAATACAATGACGTGATATACATGTAGACAAATCATGTCGTATAAAAAAAGTCGGAAACATGGAAAATGCCACAAATTACACCATAATAAGCCTCGACTGCTATATCTGTTCATTGCTGCATTTACTCCAGTTGTAAAAATATTCTTGGTCAATAAGCAGTAATGTAATAGAGTAGATTGTTAACCAAGGGTCGAAAAAATCAATTCCCGAGGTATTTAGACGCCCGAGCGCAGCAAGGGCAGCTATAGTCCGAGTAGGAATTGATTATTTTACCCGTGTTAAACACTTTTCATTTCGAATATGAGGAAAATAAAACTAGTTATTGATGATTAACTAGTCATCTAAACTATTTATTGATGATATATCATTATATTACCTAGTAGTACCTATTTAAAATTAATTGTCAAATTAGGACAATTTATGTCGACTTTTTAAATTTTAAATATGGAACTCACCGCGTAATTGTTGCGGCTTATTCCGCTCAAAGAAGTTTGTGCCAAGTTCACACTGGCTGTTTAGAAAGTCACATGGCCGCAGCATTTTTTTTTAATTAGTTGTTTTTTACATAAAACTCTTCATAGCTGAAAGCAGTTCTATTTTTGAAGTTCATTCCGGCCCTTAGGTGGGAAGTAATTTGTATGAGTTTTTCCTTCTCTATGGAGGGAAGCAGCATTTTCCACCCCAATAATCAGTTCAAGACAACATTACTTTCCGAGTATGAGAAATGAAAAACATTTATTCGGTTCAGATATAATTCGGACAGTGACAGTTGACACACGACTAAGGAGAAAAGTGTGCTTACATTGTCTGTAAGCACACCTTTGCCGTTCCGTTATAAGACTGCGAATGATATGCCCTTAAATGTGTATAGAACGTCATTGGAGAAATATTTATCATTCTGCTCTCCTCAATTTGCTGTTTTTAAAGTAATAACCCTCTATTCTAGGATTAATACACAAATAACAATTGAAAATAAAATTTATGAACGATCCCACGAACTGAGCTAACCGTTCGAATGACGTATCGTCATAAAATCTTGTATCTTTGGTCAACTCGGTCGGAACGCGAGAGGTCGTGGGTTCGAGTCCCGCGTCGTCCATAATATTTTATTTCCTCTCCTTCTCTAATCGTCTCTTATAATTTTCCTATAACCCCTAAACATCAAAAGAGCCATGTTTTATTGCCATATCAAGTTCTAAGAACAAAGTACTTTTACAGAGAGCTGAACAACGCACATAGGTAGATTTCGACGATTTAGGCGGCCAAAAGTCATTTTTTCAAAGTCAATTTAGCCATAAAACTTTGACCGGTACCGTTACAAGACACTTCCATGAATCTATCCTCACTATCCCCACCCTTGGGCCATGTGCCATGAATTATTTACACATAGTCGAAACTTGACCTCCGTTCCCGGTGTACGTTACAGTTCTCGACGCGTCGCGTCGCTCACTGTGCAACTTCTCTTACAAAGTCCATATTTTTTTTTGTCAAGTTAATTACCTTAGTGAAAGTGATGGATTAGCATAATTCAGGTATGAATCTTTGAAACTATATATAATAATGGTGTTTTATTACAGATTGTCATATTTTTTTTCACTTGTAAGACAAGATGTTTTTTGTACAAATTTATCATTGATTTTCGATTTCTCAAGAGTTTTAATTATACTTCAGGGTCCATCCCACCTGTTTTCTTCTCTTTTACGGTATAAACAGGGTCTTAGTATTATAGTAAACAAAAAATTTGCCGCTAGAAACCGCAAATCTCGGAAAAATCCTTAATCAAAGATTTTTTGTAAAAAAACAAGAAAAAAAAATATTTTTTCTAACGCTTCTAAAATATAGTTGTCTTCGTTTTAGGGTCATCAAATACCTCTGGCGTGAAGGTAGTGACGAAAAAATATTTATTTGACCTAATGCAGGGACAAAACTTACCTTCTTTTGATGAGAAATTGGATTATTTAGAGAATTACTTGCTGGTGCGCTATGGTGATACAGAAGACAATAAAAAAACTCTTAAGCATAAATTTTCATACGTTAGATCGCAAATGAATCAAAGATGGTTGAAAGCACATAAAAATAAAGAGTTTTTCGAAAAAAATAATAGTTCTTGGTTAGGTGGAACCTTTGAGATTCCAATTGAAACAACTCATCGCCAGGGTCGTCCAAGTAAATCGTTTGCCGATTTGAGTGAGCGAAGCAAGAGAAGGAAAACAGAAGAAATACGTTCTTCTGTGGACCCTGAAGTAATAGTCCATGCTGCGCAAGTACTTTTACAATCAGATGGAAAAAGAAATGCGTCCAAAGTCCTGAAGGACGTAACCAATTCGCCAACAAAAGCCAGTCAATACAAAAAGGCTTATTCTAAGGTTGATGAAGCTATCCCTCCGTTGACCCCCTTCGAAGCACTTAAGATGTTTGTTGAGGCTGATCTCACACGTAAGCAATATGAAATAATAAGAGGAACAAACAAAATACATTTCCCTTGTTATGACCTTTTGTTGAAAGCGAAGCAAGAGTGTTACCCGCCGAAATCGGCTTTACGGGTAACGGCTACCTGCGCGGAAACGGACCTTCAAAGCCTAATTGATCACACCGTTACGCGCTTATCGAAATTCCTGGAAGAAGTTTCGATAACACTTAATTCTAATGAAAGACAATCATTAACTATTATATTGAAATGGGGTTGTGACGGCTCACAACAAACGCGGTATAAGCTGAAATTTACAGAAGATGCCGACTCTGATGCAAATATATTCTTGAGTTCTTTTGTTCCAATCCAAATTGTCTGTGGAGAACAGGGCAAAAAGGTTGTATGGCAGAATCCTACACCTTCGTCACCACGATTTTGCCGACCGATTAGATTTCGCTTCGTGAAAGAATCAACAAATATCACTAGAGAAGAAATAGCATATGTAGAAAATGCACAAAAGCGCCTGACCGCAACAAAAGTTGATATTAATTCTAACGAATATACGTTTCGGCATATTATGAAAATGACGATGATTGCAAAGTATGCAACGCAGCTACAAACACTTCTTCAACAAGTCGGTGTTTTATATGTGGAGCGACATCAAAAGACTTCAATGATCTTAGTAAAAATAATGTAGAAAATGTCCCGAAGCTCTCGAGTTTGGAATCTCTAATTTACACGCCAGGATACGGCTTTTTGAAAGCATTTTGCATTTAGCGTAAAAAAGTACAGAGAAAGGAGGACCCCAGAGGAAAAGTTGTTAGAAGAAGAAAGAAAAAGGGAAATTCAAGAAAGATTCAGAACAGAAACTGGCCTTTTAGTTGATATGCCTAAAGCTAACTTTGGTAACACAAATGATGGGAATACCAGTAGACGCTTTTTTGATGACACTGAATTGGCTGCTGAGATTACAGGCATTAACCATGAAGTTATCCATAGGTTGAAGGTTATATTAGAGGTGATTACTAGTGGCCATAAAATTGATGTTTCTAAATATAATAACTACGCTTCGGATACAGCAAAGTTATATGTTGATCTTTATGGATGGCACCCCATGACGCCAACAATGCATAAGATTTTAATCCACGGTGAAAGCATCATCGAACATGCATTGCTGCCGATAGGACAGCTGTCAGAAGAAGCGGCAGAGGCACGCAACAAACACTTTCGCACCTACAGGCTCAATTACGCGAGAAAGTTTTCGCGCGAAGAGTGCAACTTAGATATTTTTCATAGATTATTATTATCATCAGATCCATTGTTAAGTAGTTTGAGGCCAATCAGGAAAACCTCACATAAATCTTTTTTAAGCGAAACTATTGCAATGTTGTTGCCTGGGAATCCAAATGAGACCGAAAATGAAATATAGGACTCCGACACATTTTTTTCTGAAGATTAATAACTTTTTATAACATGTTTAATTTTTTTGTTTTTTATGATATACAATGGAATAAAATTATTTTGTAAATATCAAATGTCTTATTTTTTTTCATATTAGTATACTTATTTAGATTTTTTATATATATTTAGTTATATAGGTAAATATATATATATATATATATATATATATATATATATTTTTTTTTATACAGTTAAAAGTCTCAAAGGGCCTCTACATGTTGGACCCATGCCCCCATGCAAGTCTCTCAAAGGACCGGGCATCGTCCCGTGATTTACTCCGCTGAGACAACATAATAATATAAATTTTTATTAAAATCTTAATATTTATATATATTTTTAGTAAATAATTTATTAAAAATTTTTGTTTTACTCCATACAGTGTTTCATTTTATAATAACCTCTTTTAATTACTAAAACCCCATTTAAAAGCTGTTAACACAGTAAAATGTTTTTGGCCGCCTAAATTCGCGAAATCTACCTATGTGCAACGTTTATAGGAAAACATGATATGTTAAATAAATAGAAAAGACGTTATAAATCAAACTAATTAACTTAAATTAACAACAGCACACAGAGACACGAATTACTTTATTACATAACACATTGTAAATATAAAACACAAGTCGTACGAGGCGAGGGCTTTGCCCTGCATTTACATTGCAACTTCTAGTTTTTAGAAATCCGTGCGGAAACTTACATATTTTATTCAATCGATATATTGAGTAGATATACGATTAAAACTCAAAAAATAATTGTTGTTGTACTTAGTACTTATGGTACGATAACAATTTGTTATTCTAAAGTGGTATCCCTTACTTATGGGATAAATTATACAAATTGAATTTGTAACCAAAATTTATGGACGATGCGGGATCTACTTTACAGTTGATAACCTGTCCAACCCCAATAATTGCATTTATTCATTGCAGATATTTGAGACTTAACATATTTTGTCTCAAGATGACGAGCTCAATTGTAGTGCCGCTTAGAACTTTTAGGTTTTTCAAAAATCTTGAGCGGCATTGTAATGGGCGGGGCGTATTAATTATGCACCGGCTGAACGTCCTGTTCGTCTCGTCCCTTATTTTAACTTAAAAAAAAGATGTCGCTCTTTCAAATCTAAACATTTTTTAATTTAAAAAGTGATATCCCTCACTTATGGGATTAATTAAACAAATTAAATTTGTAACCAAAATTTATGGTCGATGCGGGACTTAAACACAAACATGGCATGATATTAATTATGTAACACGTAAAGCACGTTTTTCAATTCAGATCCGATACGATCCCACTTCTGATGTCTACATAATATACTAAGGAATATAATCGTCGCATAAGTTACCAACATTACTCATTGGTTCTTATACTGGAAGCTACTCTAGAATAGTGTTATTCAATGTATTAAAAACTAACAATTCGACGAATATATTTCATCACGTAAACGAGACTTCGAATACGGAACCACCAACGAAACCGACCGTCGCACTTGACCCAAAAACCGGCCAGACACCGCGCATAATCCGGACATTTAAGAAGCACCATGCAAGTCTAAACTAGACAGATTTTATAGCCATCAACCGGTTTGCAGTGATTAATAATAATAGGCGACGCATGCGCTTTTCGTGAGCGTCACTGCCGAACCAACACAGCGTATGGTAGAGGCCCGGCTTCTACAACGTCGAAGGTCGCGAGTTCGATCCACTCGTGGAGCCAATGACACTTATTTTGCATTTCTCGTTGGGTTATCGTGATGCGATACATAATTGGAATATTTATGACTATTCTAGGTTTCGATTATTAAATCTTTATCGTCCTCCGATTTATTACTCTTCTGGTTACCGGGCGATCGATATTGATAGCAAGGTAAACTCCGCGTCCTGTATGTACCATCGTACTTGCGTGGATATTGCATTTATTCATTTTCTATTTCTTAATTTTATTTTACGATCGTATTATCTTGAGGCTTGTCGTTGAATCTTGAACTTGACCCGCAAAGGAAATTAAAAATTTTCAAAAATTCGGGAAGTTATTAATTTTACCCCGTTTTTTCAAAAATCGAGTTTACATCAGATTTCGACGTTTTAAGGTACTAGGAAGCTTCCCTGACTATTCCGTTCAAGTTTCGTACGTCTGTATGTATGTATGGGGGTGTGTGTGTGTGAGTCTGTATGTGTGTTTGCGTTTGGGTATGTATGGATGAATGTAAACCTCTTATAGCTTTTGAACGGCTCAACCGATTTCATCGCGGTTGGCGCCATTCGACAGGGCTTGACTAAACTTATGTTTTTATAAAATTATGACCGATTCGAACCGGTACATTTTAAGAAATCTTAAAAAAACACAAATTGTATTTTTGAGCTCCAAGAGCCCAAATCGTCATAAGTACTATTTGAAGTGTTTAGGTATGGAATTAGCGGGAAGTTGCAGGGAGGGCCTTTGGGGTCAATTGTTTTGCTATTTTTTTTAATAAGAAAATAATATTCACCTGATTGTATATAATAATTATGTGTATACGTTCTAACCTGCTGCTTGATATTTTAAGCGGCAATTGTGCTCGTAAGTTTGACTGTAACTGTAACTTGTTAATAACCGAGACCAAAAACAAATATTTTAGATTTTTGTCTGTATGTATGATATATGTGAGAAACAGCTAGGCTGATATAAATGCAGTCAATACATAGGTGGAAATTTCTAATCTTATAAAATACAATGTACATATACACAATGCAATATCACTCGGATTCTTGAAAAACCCAAAAATTCTGAGCGGCACTACAATTGCGCTAGTCGGCTTGAGACATAAGATGTCAAGTCTCATTTGCCCAGTAATGTCACTAGCTACAGCGCCCTTCTGACCGAAACACAATAATGCTTACACATTACTGCTTCAAGGCGAAAATAGGCACTGTTGTGGTAACCATAATCTAACCAGCATCCTGTGTAAAGGAGCCTCCATCTAAATGAGTGCATATTTTGCAACATACCTGACTCGTACACGCACTCCACAAGTAGACACAGCTACCCAGACCAACGCTGAGGACATTCTGCACAGACCAGTCCACGAGATTCAGGTAAAAGTCATCTTGTAAATCGGGAGCGTCCAGGACCTATGAAACGACCAGTAATTAATATTTTTAACTTAGATCATTCATAAATAGTAGCTGTAAAAACGTCGTAAAAAAATTAAGATTGACATTGACAGATACCTCTATTTTGAGCACTGACCTCTACTATACGAGTATACCACTGGACTGGCGGATGTTAAAGTGCTTTTGTGCCTGTTTGGTATTCGCCATTCTGGCGCTGTCGGCCATGTAGCGAGAGTCTGCGGTACTAAAACTAGTGATGACAACCTCAGCAAACATCGATAGATGGTGGGAAACTATTTACAAAAAAGAAATTACGTACTTTATTACGTTGACTCTTGAAGTATAAATAACACGGAAAACGAACGAAATTAATTCAAAACGCAATAATACTTCCGAGTACTATACGCTTCTCACGCAGCCATTTGTATTAAACGTCAAAATTAGTTCTCTGGACGCTCGTAAGTGGCGCTTCAAATAGGCATAAAAAATTTGCTGTCAAACATATGGAACAGCCTGTCCAGTGCTATATTTTAAACAAGTCAGTGATTTTGATAGAAGAACAAAGCAATAGAACAGCTTTCGTGATAAATAATTGAAAAAATAAATATATATAATATACACTTTTTGGATGCAGGTGAGTCCGCGTCACCAAAATGCGTATAGCAGTATATCTGTAGCTATACAGCTGACGTATTGTGCAACATTAGTGCTGTATATATCTTATTAGTGAAATTGAATGGATTTAGTGAAAAGTTTAATGTGTATATACTGTGCATTGTTGAAATACTAGTTTTGTTTGATTAAAATATTGTTATACAAATTAAATTTGTAACCAAATGTATGACAACGCGGGACTCGAACCAGCGCCTCTCGGGTTCCATATATTCGTATATCCGGGTGAAAACAAGTTGTCAAAATAAATAATTATGATATCTCAAATTTTAATACTACTTAAATGTTTAAAGTTTTCACTTCTATCAGCAGTCTCTACAACTGTCCATTTTTTATTTCCATTCCAAATTCAAACTTATTAATAAATCATTTTTATGGATGGAGCATCTATCCACACTTCACGGACTTTATGTACAAGCGCTGCTGTCACCACTGCGTCTACTGTCACATGCCATAAAGGATAGTGTTAGGTCCATACCTTAAATGGTATCCTGGATATCTTGCGGGTAGCTTTGCGCGGCGATCTCAAAAGCTTCTGTGATTTCGCTGACACTGGCGACAGGCTGTACGGCGATGGGTCCACGTTTTCCTATAACAATACATCATTTCTTATTAGAATAGAATAGAAAAATATTTATTTACCATAGGGAGTGACCATAACATATTGCAACAACAATTGGAAACGCCATGAAGCAACATCAGTTCGTAAAGGGGCTTTGACGTGGGGAAAAGAAATGCTAAGAAACTCCTAACCCATCTTTAAATCATATAAAAACATAGCCTACTTAATATAATATATATACAATTTTAGGTGGCCTGCGCAGAACCAGACAAGAACCATACAACAACCCCATATAATCTACTAAAGCCTTCTTTGTCAAAGAAGCTTTAATATATTTCTTGAATTTGTGCTCAGAGAGTTCTAGTATACCTATATATAATAAGGTATATATATTTATTACTTCATACAGTATACCGTAAACAATTTGTTATTTTTAAAATTGATAACCCTCACTTCTGGGATTAATTATACAGTCCGAGCGCTCTTTCCAACTGAGCCAACCGTTAGAGTACGCGTGGGTCGTAAATTTCAGTATAACTTGTTCATCTTGTGGTTCCATCTCTGTAGATGACCTAGACCCTGTGGTCTACTTTACAGTTGATAACCTGCTTTGCCACAACCTGAGAACTAATTGTCAAACTTAACTACTGTCAAATGCATATACGTTTCATCAACTTGTTAAAAAAACCGTTAAAAATTTATGTACATAATCCTATACACGAACGTATAAACAAACGTTGAAGAATGCGTTTATGCTTTACAAAACTATCACCACCTCTACAGAAACAAGTAATCAACACAGCGAACAACCAATAAAATTGTTTCAAACAGCATCGTAATCAAATTAAATTAATAAATTAAAAATAATTCATGAACTTGCTTCGTGACGGGAATATTTAATTAGAAAAAGATACTATCGAAAAAACAAACGTGTATGGCAAAAAAGATTAAAATTTATGGCACAAGTCAATCAATCCCAAAATGAACACGGAGTTATTTTTGTTGAAATTGAAAGACGAGTTGTACTAACGCAGTTATGATAGGTGAACATTGCATCAATACATACTGATGAGCAAAAAATTGATGGCAAATCTGACGAAATACAAATCTTTACAATCTTATTAGAGCTACCGGATGATGCTCATACGTAATATTAAATTACACTTATAAACAAACCTCGAAAGAACGATAAAAACAAAATACTAATTGTATGAGGTGCTAACGTTATAAATGCATTCATTAGCCAAGTAAGCAATAAAATAGACAAACAACTCGCTAGCTATTCAGGTAAGTCCGGCACTACAAAAAACGAAGACAAATTGAAAGGAGCAACTAATGCGTCGGTTCGCGAACAAAAAGACGAGTGATCAAATATAATTGCGTGCAAACGAAAAATTTACGATTTAAAGAAACACGAAAAATAAAATAGCCTAGACATTGATCATTGATTTAATACATTGCGAAACATATTACTTAGTCTCTCAGACGAGTAATAGAATAATGATGATCCCTGAAGCGTAACAAGTCCTTGAGAGGTTCACCTACCCCGAAACCTTTTATACGAGTATTTCATTGTTGCCAAATAATTACTTGTACATTTGATAACCGCTCCAATTTTTTACGTTACGAATTCAATTAATGATAACATTGATTATTTTTGCTTTTAACCTACTTCGTTAATAACTTTTAAATTAAAAATGGACACAATGAGAGATTCATATCTAGCGTTATAACACCTTGTTCATTGTGACAAAATGGTGCGTGAAATTTTGGTTATGCGAGGCATTTAGAAGTAAAACACATTATAATGTTCACCATTACCAGCGAACTGTCAAATTCTAAGTAATTCGCTGCAAAAAGTGCAGAACTCGAGAGGCTGCGGTATTATAAAGTCCATGAACCCGAGTTTACTGCGATTCCTATGTCAACTAGGTGAGCGGCGCGTCGTAAGCTGATGTGAATTCTGTTGTTTTGGACGAAGCGAGGCATTTGAACCGTATAATTTTGGATGTGAAACTGACTTATCAGCGTAGGTAGAATCAGTGAATCCCACGAATGTTGCGGTTTTACGAATTTAAAAGCATGTTTTTACGACATGCAACACGTATCTGCGTTATGTGACGTCCCACATCTAAATATATTGTATAAGAACCTGATTATTCAAGAACACGAAGATTAGAGTGAATATACAATAAATATTCTCTGATAAAGTAAAATTTCGCAACGAATTTATTTCATCTCAATAAAAAACAGTTACTTTGAATTTAGGTTACTACAAAAATACGTTAATTCAAATGATCCGTTGAAAAAGTTTTGAAATGGATCGACTCGGACGATACGATAAAAATAAAAGTTGTCTATGAATGAAAGCATAACGGTGAAACAAAATGAAGATTGAAAGTGCATTGAGTTGTATGCATGATGATTAATTCACAACTGCCACTTAAGGAGCTGATGACTGAGTAAATGCCCCGCCCCTGAGTAGCCGCTGGTGCCGGCAACGGACCGTGGTCGAAAACGAATGCATAATATAATGTAACGTAAGACGAAATTTGCCTGAAACTAAATTGCAACTGGTTTTGACGTAGCGTTCAGGTTTTGTCAGCTGTGATTTGTAACTAATTCAGAAGCTTTTATGTATTGACGATGTATTAATCGTGGTTCGTTTGGAACTTTTTCAAATGTTTTACAATACCAGGGAAAATTTGCGGAAAATAACAAATGGAACAACTTATTACTCCTTTTCGTTGCCGATATCCTTGGCAGGATGAATAAGCATGTATGTTGTCATGTCTATGATTTATGTAATGTATAATCTGTGTTCCTTTTGGCCAGAGACGGCTTGCAAGTAACGCGTGTGTTGTCCAATTAATAAATAATATCTACGAAATTAAGTGGTATTATTTCAAGATATAACAATTGGCGACGAGGATGGGATTTTTGATATGACAACTTCTTTGGGCGAGCTCAGGATTATTATTTTTGTGGGATTTCAATGAGATAGAGCTGTCGGGAAAAGGTGGCTAGAGTCGGCAACTTTGGCGTGATCAGCCAGATCAAAATATACAACAGTTAATATACACAATCACATACCGTATTTTTAAAACAACACTCGCCAGATTGATACGGCAAAAAGTTTTATTACGCTACACTTAAATAAGTAATCGTGTGATGAAAAATGATCATTAAATAAATCAGGACCACGTTGTAAATGATATAAATTTGTGTATGGCGTGACATCCGTCATTATTTCGCTTTGTATCTAAAATAGAATAGACCAATTGCTAGCTTCCTGTGTGCACAAAAGCTTCATTTGGTGTGAATAGACAAAAACTCCGCGCAACGGACGCTATTATAGTCCTATTATCATCAGAACTAGCTTTAGCCCCAAGACTTTGATGCCGTTACCGAACATTGTATCATCATTTAAACTTATAATTTGTAAAAAAGGTTAAAAAACATTCAAATTCACAGTCAAATTCTATCAATGAAAAACAAAACATTTTGTTGTTTAACAATTGTGCAGTGGACGTACTTATATTAATAAAAAAATACTTTTAACACTTTTTTTTGTACTCTTCTGGAACAGATACATTCTAAGCCAAATATTGTAAATCAAAGAGATTATCACCCAATTATGAAAGTAAAACAACAAACGTAACAACAAAATAATACTAGGTCTTTCTAGATTAGGAACAGCTCGTATTTTAACTAGCTTTACTCCAAATCACTCCTGAGTTTATTTTTCTATCATCATAGATCCAGCTGTTGACGAAATAAATTAAACAGATTATCGGATTTCGTATTTTCGCAAAGAAAATAAATTCATATTTTAAAAGACGCGTAAACTTTTTTAACGTACCCTCCAAAACATAAATGATGTAAGACGAATAAGCAATACATACCTGAGCCAAGTTTATTAACCTCGCATAGCAGACGTATAAAAAGCTAGAAATACACCTAGTAGTGACTAGATCTTAGATAAAAGATTGATTGGTACTAAAATGAGTGAGTGTATTGTGACCTAAACAGATCAGTAAACGGGTCACGTTGGGAACGCAGTAATAAAAAATGCTACTGAATAATACCGCAGACCCCTTTCAGTAGTTCCACGCGCGAACTGAATACAAATTCTAGACGGAACTAGATTAAAATTAAAACTTAGCAATGCTCAGCAAAGTTTTGCTGTATTAAAAGAAAATCTTCTGAATTCAGACACAGTGTAGTAACGGAATTAGGCAATATGCAATAAATAGCGTATAAAAAAAATCAAACAACATTCAAATTTGTGTATAGTTAGACCATAAAATATTAATAAAACAATTACAAAATTAAACAATATGATATATATATATATATATATATATTTATAACAGAGAATTTGATTCGTTTTCTTACTTGTCATTAGTTCGTGACAAATAGTAGATTGTACGTTACAAGACACAATGAATTAATTGTGCACAACTATTAACAACAATTTTGTGAAGTTGGTAAATTAAAGGGTACATTGCCCGTTTTATTGAGACTACTCAATTTCCGAGCGGAAACGTCTGCATATTTGATAATAACCGGCATTGATAGTGTAATTTGAAAGGACTACAAAGATGCAACTTCGATTATTGTCCGGTGGTTAAGGGTCAGATTAATTTAAAAAGGAATCATCTATATTCCGAATGTTTTACGTATAGAATGAAACGCAAACACTACGGTTAAATATGTAAGCCAACAGCAAAATGTTCAACAAACATAAGGTATGTTTGCAGATAGGTAAAAAAAATTAAGGCCAAGTAGATCGATGCCTCTTAAGAATCCTTCTCGCGAATTGGTAGATGTTGTTTCAGCAAACAAACCGAGCATACGAACACGATTGAGCACTTGTGTTCATTTGTTAGCTGATGATGACACAGAAGTCCGCGAAATAATTGTGGTGAACTTAGACGAAGGTCTTAAACGAGAGCTAAATTCATATGCCTAAATATATTTAGGGTTAGTATTTTAACTTGAACATCGCATATTTATAACAAAAAAACATTATTATATTTTTGCTTCATCGTTCGTGGTAAAGAACCTGTAGTTTGTATAAATTTGTAGTAAAATTTCTATGATTGTAGATACTATTGTTAACTAGCTGGTTTTGATGAAATTTTATTTAAAAACAAATTTTATTTAGCAGCTACAGAAATGGATCTTTACAAGATAAATAAAAAAGACAAAAATTAAACAGAAACAATAACGTGATGCAATCAATCCCTACAAGAGTAAATTGTAAGACGTTGCAGACGAAAAATTTGGCTTATCAGACTGTCGCGGATTATATTATAATTCATGTGTTAAAGTGGGCGGAATAATAATCAACAAACAATCTCTTAATGTTCAGCTCGTAGTTTTTGCAAACTTGTAACCAGGCTGAATAACAATAGAGGTAAATGAACGTCTTTCATATCTAAAACATCAAAGGCTAGACCTAGGCACAGTCTGTTCGAGATAAAGAGCAAAACACATTGCCAATAAATATCTGCGTGCCAGAATATCGACGCGCTTCGAATGTACGTGTCAGTCAGTTGCTTTTACAATTCGGAACTATTGTATTCAATGTATCAGATAACATAAAAACATGTGGACGAGTATAGGTGCGTTTTTATGCACACTCTTGGCTTATCACATTAATAAATAATATCCGGACGACCGAGCCTTGCTCGGAGTTTTAAGAATGTACAAAACTTGAACAAAAAGCACCACCACCTTCGCACGACACGCCACAAGTTAGGATATCATCCCCAACATCTGGATGTGTGGCGGTCCTCCACAGTGCGGTTTTCAAGGAGCGTTCTTCCACGTACTACAAAGCTGTGGAATGAACTTCCTTCTGCGGTGTTTCCGGAACGATACGACATGGGTACCTTCAAAAAAAAGCCGGCAACGCTCTTGTGCCTTAAAGGCCGGCAACGCTCCTGTGATTCCTCTGGTGTTGCAAGAGATTATGGGCGGCGGTGATCACTTAACAACAGGTGACCCGTACGCTCGTTTGTCCTCCTATTCCATAAAAAAAAATAGGGCATCTGGATTCGAACCGGGGTCTTCTTCTTTCCGGATCAAAAAATGTCCCATCTGAGCTATTATACATTATACATCTTGAATATAGTGGCGAAATTTACCTATGTGTCCTAATGTTATTGTAGTTTTATCTCATTAAAACACGGATAATACTACATTTTTTTTAAATTGAAACCTAGATCTGTTCGATCTAGCTAGATCGATTTATCGCCCCCGTAATTCCCTGTATACTAAATTTTATGAAAATCGTTGGAGTCGTTTCCAAGATTCAGATTATATATATAAGAATTGCTCGTTTCAAGTAAGATACTATTTTTTTTTGCGCAAATGTTGTATAACAATAAGGAATGTAGCAATTTGAGATATATATTTCAAAGATCAGTAATCTTAAATGAGACAGTTCCTTTAAAAAAAATCTCTATACAATTTCAAACCGTGACTCTGCATTTCAGTAGGAAATCTCGGACAAGATCTAGATTGCAAAGACACTCGGCAGCCGAATATACTTCTAAAAAACAGCCAAAGATAAATCGATTTCTTGCGATTTAAAAACAAAAAACTTGCATTTATATAGTTACAATTCGGCTTGTCATTGGCCTATCTGTTCAGCAAAGAAATATAGATCAGAAGAGCTTGAAGCATTCACGTAAAATATATATTACCGCGACCTGTCTACAATTATTGTCGGGTTCAATTATAAGATATTATAATAAATAGTAGCAAATGGTTTCATTAAGTACCACTAATATAAATACTCACAAGTAATTCTAATCAGAGACTCATTACAATTTTTTAATCAAATCCACCGTTTATAGGGAAGACACTGTATTTACTGTATATTGTATTGTCTTCATGTATGTATTGTGTTTGTCCCAATTGGTCGAACAAATAAAAAAAAATCCTTTTTGATTTGACTGTTTGACATTTTTACACAGTAAAACAAAATACTGTAATCATGAAAATTTCGAGCAGACTCAGTTAAGAAGAATTCTATCATAATCCTCAGGTCGAATGACTTATTGATTTAATTAATCCGATAAACGGCATAGATAATCATCGTCCATCAAGTGAGTCCGACAAAGTCTATAGTTTGTATATATAATACACAGTGCGTTCAAATTAAGTTATACTTTTGCGCCTCTTAATAATTTTAACAACATAATATAGAGTCCTTGAAATATTGGTTACGTGTATCATGCCAATAACATTACCTGAATGTTCCACAGCAAAATCAATTGAAACCAATTTCTCTAGGAGCACTCAATAGCATTCTCACAGAACATCGTATTTCATTAATCATACGCAAATCAATTAGATTAGTGTTTACGGTTTTTGTGCTCAGCCGGATTTGTGAAATTTGCATCGAAATTCAATTTGGCAAGCATTTCTGTCTGGAGCGCATGTGTAAGGCTTAGAACGCGTTAAAAATTTTGATCATGGATTTAATCTCTAGAGAGGTAATAAAAGTATCAAATAGCGTGATGGGAACGGACGCATGAACGCTAGAATCACACGAATCATTGTAATGCTGTGGAGCTAAATTTGTAAATTGCAAATGTCTAGACTTTTATCCGTTCAACGTTCAATAGAATACCAAAGAATCGAGACACGGTGATTCGTCGCGCCTACACGCTACACGCAGCTAAAAGGGATATGAGATGATTGTTTTGATTGAAAGTTTTGCGTAGGAAACATAATTCAGGCGCACATTGTGCTCTAAAATAGCATACAAATAAATGTATCGGTACAATACATGGTCTACTCTGTTAATGTTAAGTTGTCTGTTAAGTTAATGCAGTAAAAGATAATTATATTGTTTTAGAGACTATATTTTTAATATTTAGTTTATTTATAAATTTTTCTACTTTGATATAGTATGGGTTTCATTGTGACAAAAACCTGTTGATGCAGAACAAAAAGTATAAAATTCTAGACTAAGGAAATCACTTTAATCCATTGAATAATATAAGGATAGGAGAGAAAGATTAAAAAAAAGCAATTAAATATTTAAATATTATTGTTGGGCACTGAAATAAACTTTTGTTTCGAAAAAACTTACTCTGGCTTGGACTATATAAATACTTCAGTTCCAAAGTGTATCAAATCCGAAGTCAGTAAGTTTGAGATAAGTATGAGAAATTGTTATTTTCGATAATCTATCATTACCACAGAGAAACAAGCCGATAAGTGAAGGCAAAGAAAGTTTAGATGTTACTTCCAATATTTCTTCATTAGCCTAGAATATTTTCGTTTCAAACAGTAACAACTCGAGTTGTTTTCTTTTGGAACCCTGTTCTAAATTAGTACTAGTTGGAACCGAGGTATCGATATGTATTACTCATTCATTCTCTTGTCATTTTTATGTCGTCTAGAGAAGCACTAAGGTCATTATATGACTGGTACTCAACCCGCAAAAACTGGGCGATAGTTTCTTCTTGGGTTATGTGTTCAGAGGGTAACTCGTCAAAGGAGCTAGGGTAATGGACGTAACCCATTAATCCTATTACCACTTATATGCTATCATAATGAATGCGACTGATTGCCCATTATCCTTGTTAATATCGTGTATGTACATAGGGCACATAAGTGAATTTGATAGATGTCATAACTATAATTTTAACACCAGGAACAGACATAAACTTATGATACCACAGATTGAGAATGGAGCGACCGCCCTCAGGCTCAAGTTTTATTTACAATAAAAAAATCTCACTGAGTTTCTTGCGCCCGTTCTTCTCAGGTCTGAGGCATACTTTTTTAAATGGGTGGTTCTTGACTTTCAATAAGTGATATCATATCCTATTTAAAATAAATTTGAATTAGCTGACACGAATAAGTACCTACATTATTGTTTATATTCAAATCAAACCATCTCGTTGATTATTCCCGGTACAATGACACAATCGCATTTAAATATATTTGTAGAATTAAATCAACATCGATGCATCAGAACGAGCAAGCAAGGAAATTTGTATTCAACGATCGATGCACGTGTAATATAGTGGGTGGCACCGACACGACAAATCTAGAATTTCATGAATAACTTTGTGACAGTTTTTTTGCACACAAATAATAAATAACTGAAATCGTATTACATTACAGTCTTGAAATAAAATTTAATACAACAATATTTTGAATTATTGAGGTATTTTATCGTTATGACATCATCAACGTAATCTACGATGAAGTATTTTTGTTTACTTTGAGCGTAGGGACAATTTGCGAAGTCGGAAACTGCGATCGAAATAAAGGTAAGATTTGTGAATGATAACGTTAATATTAAGCAAGAAATAATAGTTAATGTAAATAAAGATCTTTTTTCATGAGAATGAACATGTACAAATAAAATTAGTTAAGAAAATGTACTGCTAAACATTATCAACATTTGTAATGGAGGAAAGATAGATACTGTTGGGGCACTCGCACAAATTATGTTGGAAGATATTATATAAGGAAAATAAATATTTTTCTTTTCAATTAAATTTGTATCCAATGACCAGTGAATGATGCGTGACTCAAACCCGCGGCCTCTCGAGTTCCGTCCGAGAGCTCTGTGAACTGAGCCAACCTTTCGAGTAGATGTATGATTCGTAAATCTTGTATACTTTGTTCATCTCTCAGGTTGTGGCTCCATCTACAGGATCTACTTTACAGTTGATAACCTGCTCAACCCCAATAATTGCACATTAGGAAATTGACTTGAGATGTCGCTCTTTTAAATCTAAACCATTTCCGTCCGGGCGCTCTTCTAACTGAGAACCCGAAGGGTCACGGGTTCGAGTCCCGCATCATTCATAAGTTTTGGTTACAAATTTAACACCAGAAGTAAGGGATATCACTTTAAAAATAACAAATTGTTTAGTTTTCTTTTTCAAAGATGACTAACAAAACAACTTTTTTACGAAAAAACTCATCTCAAAAAAATCAATCATGACATAGTTAATTGAAAATGGTGTTGAGAGAATGGACTCGTATAAGTCCATTAGGTGACCTATCACCTGCGTTATAAAGATGTTCATAATTAAATTTTTTTTGTGTGAACTTTTAACGTACCGATGACAGCTCTGGTCGTGCATCTCACTGGTTCGTGAGTTTTGGATCAAGGCATAAGCTGTCAGGCACATCATACACGCAAATGTTTAAGCAGAGTCGAATTGATTTTAATTAACACCATGTCGTAAAGGGCTTTCGTATTAACTTGAAACAACTGTGACGAAAGAGCTTTATTTAATCTATACTAATATTATAAAGCTGCAGTGTTTGTTTGTTTGTTTGTTTGTTTGATCGCGCTAATCTCTGGTACTACTGGTCCGATTTGAATGATTCTTTCAGTGTTGGGTAGTCCATTTATCGAGGAAGGCTATAGGCTATGTTTTTTTCAAAATTAGGGATCCGTAATAAAATTGCTATTTTGTCACACAAGGTGTAAAATCGAAAACCTATTTTTGCGTGCGCTGCAAAAACTATTGACAATAGAACAAAATGATGTACAATATATATATAGGCAATATTTTATTACTTATAAAACTATCGCGTGAATTATACTTTATATGGCAAAACAACGTTTGCCGGGTCAGCTAGTAAGTACATATATGTATGTAAGTACATAAGCAAAACAAGCATTACATTTTTATACAAATTTCGTTCGAGCGCTCTTATCAACTGAGCCAACCGTCCCATCAGCGCTCGGACACACTCACACACACACACACATTGTCCATAAATTTATTATTTTTATTTTTAATAAATTTTTCATATTCACGAGTTAGTAAACAATGAGAATAAACCAAAATAATCAACTTATATGTATTCTTTATCTATCTATACATATAAAAATGAATTGCTGTTCGTTCGCCTCGCTAAAACTCGAGAACCGCTGGACCGATTTGGCAAAGTATGGTCTTGAATTATTTGTGGAAATCCAGGGAAGGTTTAAAAGGTGAATAAATATGAATATGCTCGGAATTAAATAAAAACAACAATTTTGTTATTCCTTTGATGTGTCCCCCGTCGTTCAGAAATCAAATTGTAAGAATAGTTTAAATTAAAAACTAATTAGAATTTATATCTTTCTAACTCTCTCAGGAGGTAAAAAATAAACTTAATTTTACGAGTTAACTCGTATATACAGAACAACGTCTGTCGGGTCATCTAGTAAATATATATAAATGAATTGCTATTCGTTAGTCTCGCTAAAACTCGAGAACGGCTGGACCGATTTGGATAATGTTGGTCTTGAATTATTCGTGGAAGTCCAGAGAAGGTTTAAAAGTAATAAGTAAGAATAAATATGAAAATACTCGGAATTGGATAAAAACAACGATTTTGATTTTCCTTTGATATGTCCCCCATCGTTCAGATATCAAATAAAAATAATAGTTTAAAATGAATAACTAATTAGAATTTTTATATCATTCTAACTTTCTCAGGAGGTAAAAAGAAAACTTCCTTAAAACACGGGTAATAACACAAAAAGACAGGATTCCTTTTGTTTGTTTCAAGTTTATTTTATGCAAAAGTTTGGGTGTGCCGGGTCAGCTAGTTAATAATAAAAATTTGTGAATCAGCAATCTGCGTCTTAGGTCTATTTTTACATAATATAAGTATTTACACAAGCATGGTTGCAGTTTTATTGAAAAACAAAGTGCAGCTAACTACTAACTACGGCTGGAGAAATAAACTCTTGTAGTAAAATGTTGATTTGAAGTAGAAATTAACAGAAACGATAGTGGGCAGCGACAATGTTACGTTGTAAGTACAACTCTGGACCTAGTACGAGCAGTTACTTGTTGCAAATGCACACATTATTGGAAATATCTCAAACGGAAAACGTGACCGAGGCGTTCGCTCAGTACCACGCCACAACGCAAACCGAACCTACTTATTAACTAAATTCTTGAGTATATAACCAATCGGAGACAACATCGACAGGCTTTTCGCGCTACAGAAATCCGGTATAATCCAGTATTCTCTTGTACATAAGGCTGTTGAAGTGAAAGAAGACGTGGTCACTATAGTAAGTGATACCTACTACCTATCTACTACTACCTTTCCAATAATATTCGAAGGGTCGACATAAGATGAAAATATATTTCACGATCATAATTATATATAATGGAATGGGGGGAAGGTCAGAAGTAACAAGATTAAGTGAGCTGATATGAATGGGTTAAACCAGTGTTAGTTCCACCAATGTTCGTCTTAAAACAATTCGACACGTGTTTCGCCTCTACACGAGACATACTGAGGAGATTTTACTCGCCAGTCATGTCAGTCTCGTGCCAGAGTTTTAAGACGAATATTGGCGGAATTAACACTCAAGAAAATAATTATGAATTTCCGCAAAACAACGCCTACTTCAATAAATTTTCTTAATATTAGTCTCCAGAAATGGCAGCAAAGCAGGCGCAGGCCTGTTATTTCTGCCTATCGGGAGACAGTCGTGATTGTATGATGATGACATGTTTATGAGTGGTCAAGAAAGATTCTTTTGCCAACCTCATCCTGAATGATCGGCACGTATCATCTTAATTACGGCGTTTAAACTTGTAAATGATCAAGATCACCGGTGGGAGGCTCTTTTGCACAGGATGCCGGCTAGATTATGGGTACCACAACGTTGCCTATTTCTGCCGTGAAGCAGTAATGTGTAAGCATTATTGTGTTTCGGTCTGAACCGCGCCGTAGCTAGTGAAATAACTGGGCAAATGAGAGTTGACATCTTATATCTCAAGGTGACGAGCGCAGTTGTAGTGCCGCTCAGAATTTTTGGGTATTTCAAGAATCGTGACACTGTTTTGTAATGGGCAGGGCGTATCAATTACCATCAGCTGAACGTCCTGCTCGTCTCGACCCTTATTTTCATTAAAAAAAACTGGGACACACAGCAACAGATCTACACAAGTTGTCCATATAATGGTTAAATTGCAATCATTGTATATTAAAAAGACCGCGTGAATTCCAGAAAATAAGTAAAACAGACCGAAAGCACGTATTCGTTTCATATCGATTAAATACTCCAAAACAAAACACGATGCAATTGCATATTCTAATCGCCTGGCCGTGAAATTTTAACAATTTATTATTTTAGGTCGTTGTCACCGATGAGTGATGTCAGACAGACGGCCGAATGGCAAAAAACAATGGCATTGTGTTGCCAAACGTAATGACCGATGAAAAAATGCATACTACACACAACGGCGGGCAAAAAAACTGTTTGCTAATTTGCATTTTTTTAGAATTTCGTTTTTTAGTAACATAGATGCCTTTGATTAGCATATCCTCATTGACACTGACATGCTAAACGAGGCACTCTGTGATAATTTGCACACAAAAGATATTTTTCATTTTTCTGTGTACTTTTGTGGCCGTTATTTCTTATGGTCGCGATGTTTACTTTCAACGGACGACAAATATAATATCACTGAGCGATGGTCGTCGAGGGATATTTAAAGCGGATTTCTACACGTTGAGTGTGAACTCATTAGAGTTTTGAGTTCACGTTTTCTTTCGACAAAAGCTACCTATTTAAATATCAGCTTCGTGTTGACGTCGAGAGATAGAGTGCCTTCAGTGTACTGATGAGATTTACATAAATCATCATAACTCATGCGTTGCATTCTGGCAGAAGCTACAAAACAAATGCTAATATTTCATCTGCAGGCCATTTGTCTTTTTTAAACAATCCGGACAGATATAGTCGACCGTCGTCTTTCAAGAAATTTGCAATCATTTTTTTTTGCAGTATTTTTTTCCTTACCATAGACATAGAATTTCATTGCTACAACAATTACAGATAACGCGTGAGTTGAATGCATAGTTCAGGAATGCGATAGTGATGTGACCTAATTATAATTGATGACGATAATCATGAATGTGTCGATAAATTTAAACAATGCTTCAAGTTCACCATTTCACTGATAATTATTGCCTATATTGTGTTATATACGCTAACCATCTCCGAAACACGCTGCATCTTATGGTATAAATAGGCTATTATTCCGATCGGTTCAAAATAATATTTGCAGTATATCCGAAGGAAAGAACGGCTCGACATTTATAAGTATAAATTCTCATTTTGCGAGCTCACAATACAAACCCAGTTCCACTCGTTCTTTATTTCCATAAATTTAATTATTTAAAATTATTAATTAAAACGATTGCCTTACAGCCGCTAAGTTCGGTATTAATGTTCTTGCAGTTTTTATATCAAAAACACTCCGACGAAAATACTTTACTGCGTGAAACGATCCCACATTCATGTTGTAAAGCGCAAGACCAGTGCCTTAACGATATGTTATTATCATATACATTAGTTTATATCAAGTATTTTGATAAAACTGCTTACAAGTGTAATCGATTTTGTGGAAGATATGAAAATCTGTGAGACACGAAGGCTATTTGAATTAGTTCTTCCAACATATTTTTTTTTCTTCTCGTGTTGTCTGGGATACAACTCCTTCGAAGCAACAAGGATCCTAGATCAGATAGTGAACGCGTGTAAAGTTCTACGCGGACGTATCGATGCGTCTGATCTCCATAACAATCTGTTACAGATATATTATGTAACTTATTGATGAAAATAAAGCCCGCTGAATTTGTTGCGCCCATTCTTCTCTGAGGCATTCTTTTTGGAATGGGTGGTAGTTTTTGACTTTCAATAAGTGATGTCACATCCTATATTGAATAAAAATATTTGAATTTGAACTGACACCTACCTCCGTAACCTTCTTTTACATTATCTATATGTATTTGCTTGCTATGCCTCTACAAATCGATTTTACCACATGATTGTGTACGTTTGTGTGATGGAGGTATTATACCACAATATAATTATACCACAGATTGGGAATGGCGCGACCGCCCTCACCTAGCTGAGCTTTCTTAGAGTCTTACGTATACTTTTTCGAATGGGTTATTGGCGTTCAATGAGTGATTTTAAATCATATTTTGAATACAAACATTAGAATTTGAATGAAAGTGCCAACGTGAAAACAGAATGATGATCAATCTCAATCCAGAATACTCACTTGAATGGTCAATCGCTTCTTCATTGGAACGAGAATTAAACACAAACCTATAAAGGTATAGGCAGGTACCGACCGCGACGATACAGTCATCGTTTCCCGCTAGCCTGACCAGACGCATGACATTTGCATAAATAATAGACAAAAGAATAATTTGGAAAACGTAAACGGCGCATCACTATAGACAGGCAAACTCTACCGGATTACGGAGATAATGCAGGCTCTTTGACAGGCCACTAAATCTTTTGAAATATACATTTGAATATGTTCCCATAGTTGTGCTACTACAAATCGAAAAATATAATATCTAGATTTTAAATGATTAGATATATTACATATCTATAAAGATTGCTCATACTTACTTCGTATTTATATGTAAACCTATAAGTAAATAATTAAGTCCAGGAAAGTTTCGATTAACGGCCGTTCCCAATCTCAGTCTATCTCTTACTTGAGATAAAAATCGTAACTATCGTTGACTTTTCTGTGCCACGCTGTCTGTCAATGGGACGACGTATTGCTTACCAGCGCTAGAAGTTTGTATGGAAAAGGCATGGAAATCGGGTATATTGGGACAGCTTCAGATTATTGACAGTTAACTACTGACAGTAGAAGGTAGTAATTTATCTCTGTCTGTAGATATTATATTGGGAACAACCGTAGCCTAAGTGACATTTCGTTTGCAAGGGGGTAAGGCAGAGATTACATCATTTCAGTCGGAAGACGTCCACTGCTGGACAAAGGCCTCCCCCAAAGATCTCCACGACGATCGGTCTTGCGCTGCCCTCATCCAACCCATTCCGGCAATCATGACCAGATCATCGATCCATATTGTATTGTATTTAATTATTTGTATGTTTATGTGCACGATGTGTTAACCTGTAATTGCAGGAACACGATTATTTTTCTTGGTCTTATAATATTATGAATTGACATTTGTATCCTGTGTTGGTGGACCTTAAATAGATACGGACTTGCATTTGCCATGGGCCTGAGGTAATTTCCTGGCTTATTTGAATCGCATCAAACCTTTGGTATCTTATTTTGGTACTTCCGTCTTGGCCCCTCAAACAATGCCCTATCGTTCGTCTAAGAGAGAAAATAACTGAATGGTAAACGATTCGATTACGCTATAATTGACGTGTCACTAAACAGGCAAACTTTGACCAGGTAAAAAGTGACACATGTCGACGTTGACGAAAGATCGCCACACGATACGTAGCTAGGCTCTCGTTACAATAGCGGCCGGCACGACTCCACTGTCGCTGTCATTGTAGCCGGGGTGCGATTACAGCACCGTAGACATGTGTCTACTGTTAGAGAAGGAAACCAGTATATATACTATGATTTTAATGTAAACCTACTCGCTAGCGACTGCGCAAATAATTTGTATGGAACACAGCGCCTCTAGCTGTCACCTAGCGAACTTTTTTCGGTAGTATGACTGAAAAAGTAAAAAAAGTGTGTGTGTACTTATGTAACGCAAGAAGTTATGGTTTCATGGCCTAACGAAGCAAAAATCATTAAGATGATTTATTCCTCGTGCTATTCTACGTTTTTAGAAAATACAATTTTGTAAAAATCTTGCAAGATGGCTTTGCCATTAATTATTAAATAATGAATACGGCTGTATGGGCTTGAACCCTTTGCCTGTCCTAATAATGGACGAAGAAACCAAAAAAAATAACGAATTACGCAAACGTCAGAAAATTTTAGGAACCAACTTCGCCCTTATACTTTTGTGTTACAGTGATACGCGCGCATATTAAAATTTCATTCTCATCATAATTTCATAACGTGCATAAAGAAGTATAACTTCAAAACCCAACGAAATCTTATCGCTAACAAATAACGTTTTGCAGCGGGTTCTATAGAAAGTCGGTACCATGAGAAACTTATTTGACAGATGCTATCGAGAATTACTGTTTTGATAGTAGTTAAGTCATTCACTAGTCTATTGATTTGTGAGAGGTATTTTCTAAGCAAGTATTTAATTAAAATTAATAAACATATAGCGAAGTTATGACGAGCAGATTAATGATCACTTCCGCCCATTTTCTATTTTACCAGAGAAATTGCAAGCGTGTTGTAGAAATTTATAGATGCAGGTAGTTTTATAAGTGTCGTCAAGCACATACTTATACCCTGGACTGAAAAAGGACCTGGAAATCTTAAGCCTTAACATTAATAATTATATAAACGCAATATCATTTCAAGTTCAATTGAATTTCATCTATTACTTCGCTTTAAGAATCGGAGCTCAACAGCGCGGCAAGAACCCGTCGCAAAAACGACATAGCGACGAGCGTGTAATGAAATGCCATTTCGTGCATTATTATTAGTAACTAATGACGTCTCGATGCCGGCCTAGTAACTGGTAGCGTGATACGCGATTTCTGTATTGTTATGCAAACGATAGATGCGGATTTTGATGTGTTTCGATTTCTTGTTAGGGCATACACTTCATAAACCATTACATGTTAGAAGCAGACTTAGAATGTACAAGTGTGCATACGACAAAGCGAAAATGCGTCACTAATTTTGATTTGACAATGCGTGCGATAGGTGTTGGTATTGGCCTGGATCTAAATGGGCAGTAGCTACCTTCCATAACATGAGCCTCTTGCACGTTTGCCCGTTACATACATAATATAATTCGGTTTCTTCTTAGCTCGGGAGTAATCGGCGTACGGTGCGAGTGCGGTCGAGATGAGAGCGCCTAGCAGGCAGTCAGGGAAGAACTATCGAACGAGACGGTTGTGTCACACGCGCATGGCGGGAACACCACGTTCGAATTATATAATCATAAGGCTTTATGAAGTGCAGCTACCATAACGATTGTTAGGTTTATTGCTAATAATGATACCGTGTGTTTTACTAGCTGTTGTGATCAACGCCACAATGAACAACCACGAAGATTCTGACCAGGTAACCAGCCTTGCCTCGTTATATAAAAAAGCCCGACTCCTAAATATACGCCTATGAGAGTACCTATACAATTAGTCAAGCTTAATGAAATGTTTTATTTATTTGTTTTAATGAACCAAAACTAATGAAGGCTGGAGATTAAGTCAAAATTACGCACAGCACTTAATTTCCAATCGACATAAAACATTTATTTAGACAAGACGCAATTAATTACAGCCAATGATTAATCGGCACGATAATTTCGCCAAAAAATTTAGTCTGGCAAATGTACCGTTTGAAATTAATATTAATGTTTACGTAACATTCAATAAAACAACTACCTTTTAAGATAAATTCTCAACAATTACAATTAGATGAAGCAGTATGTTTTAAATTAAATTTCTCGGTGAAAAGGTTAAATCGCGCCACAAAGATTAGAACATATAATATACATAACTTACAGATATATTTTAACTGTGCAAATAAATTAAGAGCCTTACGTTCGGAACTTCGTCTACGAGGAATTCACGGTACGTAAATTATACGTACGAAACTTTTCATAATTTGGAAATAAAAATATGTTTTTCAACTAAATTCAACAAAAGAGAATGGACCGTGGTCATCATATACCATCAGGTGACCCGAATTTATACTCGTATGTCCTTCTCTTCCATAAAAAAAAAAAACAAAAGAATTCAGAAGTCGCAGGCCCAAGGGTGTCGTAAGGGGGCGACTACGGGCATTTAGCAGTAGAAGGCTTCTTTGCACAAGATGCAGGCTATGTTATTGGTACCACAACGGCGTCTTTTTCTGCAGTAATGTGTGAGCATTATTGTTTTCAAGAATCCTGAGCGGCACTGCATTGTAATGGGCAGGGCGTATAAATTACCATCAGATAAACGCCCTGCTTGTCTCGTAATTTATTGTAATAAAAAAACACTCGCACTTGGTTGGTTGCAAAAATTTGTATCCTTTTTTCCTTATTCAACATCGAAAAGGTATTGACGGGCGATTGGGAAAAAAAATCAATATCAGAAAAATAAATGCCAACTTAATATTCTTTACGGCGCTTTTAAACAAATTAGCAGTGCAAATTGAGGAGGACTCCACACGAAATACCCGAGCTTTAAGCATAATAAAATCAGACATTGAAATTGTTATTACAAACATTCGCTTTACATGTGTGAGCGCCAACGACTATAGCACGCTTATCGGATGTTGTTTGGAATCAAAAAGGGTTAAGCGTTGAGGTCAAAGTCATAAGTTCACCTGATTTCCTGCCTGCATATTGCATCGATTATAAAAGGCGCACACTGGTAGGCGATGACATTTGTTACAATAATGCAGAGGGATGATTCCTTATGAAGAAGCTCGTGGTCGCTCCGAGGGCAATGGAGAGGGCTATGCTCGGATTTTCCCTGAGATCAAATCAGAAATGAGGAGATTCATAGGAGAACCAAAGTCACCAAGATAGCTGGGCTATGCTAGATAGCTCGAAGGACAGAAGTTCGTTGGGGCAGTAAAGTCCTCGAATGGCGACCACGTAACGGAAGACGTAGTGTTGCTGATATGGTCACGATCGCCGGAATAAGTTGTATGAGGGCAGCGCAGGACCGATACTCGTGGCGATCTTTTGGGAGACCTATGTCCAGCAGTGGACGTCTTCCCGCTGAAATTTTTATCAGAGGGGATGAAAGTAGATGAGACAGTTCAAGGAATTAGGAACTTGGCCTATATTCTACAATAAGATGGATGAAGAAGCAGCTAAATGATGATACAGTAATAAGAACCGGAAACAACTGCAGCTCAGAACAATACATGAGCAAACCACCATAATCAAGAAAGCACAAAAATATGGATGCACATTTAAGTTCAATTACGCTGTTGTTATTTCAGTTGCTTGGGAGCATGAGCGATGGTGATCACTTATTATAAGTAGACACACTCGTAGGTATGTTTGCTTGATGACCTATTGGAATAGAAAAATACTCTTTTGGGATTTCTATAGTTAAAATTAGTGAATGTCCTCGAAACGTCTACGATGCAAGACTTTATGTACTGCTTTATCCCGTGACTATATCTCCAACCACAAAAGTCCCTGTATTCCGAAGATAACTTTCGTCATCATCCCCTACTTTGTTATAATCCTTATAGCCTATATCTGCTTTCATTATCCAGAAAAGTTTTTCTACAAGCATAACATATTTTTGAAATAATTATACGTGGGAATACAGTATGAGTCAGTGGCGCAAAGTACGACACTTTCTGTTGCATTTTATCAGGGAGGATCAGTTCCATGGTTACCAGTATTTTCAGTTTTTCGAATTGATGTGTCCGTTTTTTCAACGCTCGACGCTGTAGGAAATCATCATGAAACCTAATACACACCTGGGAAGATATGCAAAGGTTGTGTATACAGCTGACCAACTCGTAGTTGGCTCACAAGGGCTTGAACCCAGGGTGTTTTAACGCAAAATAGGCGCACAGTAGACGTCGAGTTTCGGAAAATAGTATGTGAACTTTTTTACAAGGGTATATACAAAAGTCATAACCCATCATTTCAACAAAAGGACGGATTTCGAATATCTCAACAATCATTAGGACGACTTGGCAAGTTTTTATCACGACAAAAACCTCAATAACCATAAAACGCCGTAACTTAGGTCGCCACAAACAAAACAACACTGACTTTGCAGAGGCGTAAATGGCAAACTGAAATCAAAGCAAATAAATAAAAAATATTGCATTCGGACAATGCACAGAATTCAATATAACTCGTCAAACGCATTAATTGTCGACTAAAAGAATCATGATGCGATCATAAATTAAGTCTGGACATCAAGCTGACGGAGACGACATAAAGGCATAAATTAGAGCTATACAATCCTACAACTCGACGACTTGATGTGCAAATAACTCCTTACCTGCTATTTCAATATGTTAATTTATGATGATACTAAGGCTATAAATGCTCATTTAAAGTACTGATACTGACTTGCCGAGATAAGTAGGTACGACCCTAAGAACTTGTCAACTTTCAATCAGATTGATCGTGAAATATATATAAAACTAGCTGACCCGACAGACTTTGTTCGATACATAATTAATAAAATACTGTTTTTTTATGAATTTGTCAATAGTATTTCATAACATCAAGAATTATTTAGAAAAATATGCTTCCTGTTGTAATGATTAAATTGTTTCACAGAAGAACTGCCAAACCGTGCGTCAATAAATTATCTCACAGAAAATATGTCCATTCAAAACAAATATTCGAAATAAAAATAATAACGGGTCACAGATCGAAATAAAAACTATCCTATCTCTCAAGTTGGACTAAACTGCACATCATGACGTAATCCGTTAATTAGTTTAGGAGTTCACTGGATACAAACATCAGGACACTGAATTTATATATATTAAGATTTGTATAAGTTTGTATATGTACAAGAACATCTTTTAAGGTTCATAAACCATACACGGCAGTCATATAAACGTCAAAGTCGATGATGCAAAATAAACTATTCGTTAGTGAAGAATGTAGTTCTTGGTATCGTCAGTTTCAATCTTTATCGCTATCAAGAGTAAAGCTTCTATTGTGACACTCTTTGCCAACATAATATTGCAACAGATGAATGTGCCTAGAGTACTGTTTTCTTTTAAAAAAAATTCAATCCTTCGTCCAGGAAAAACAAGAGGCAGAAAAAGCAATTCGCAAATCAAATGTGTTCCTTAAATTGAAATTATAATTGAAAAATGAAGACTTTGTTTAATGCAGTCACTTTTAAGCCCTTTACAAAGGGATTGTATCGTCCACGGCTGCTGTCAAAAGGTCTACTGAAAAACAGAGTTGGAATTAGAGTTATTTCATTTCCATTGATATGCCGAGTGGGTGTCCTTTTTAATATGTAAACCTTATACAATTATACCCTTTGTTTTTAAAGAGTTTTAATCATTATTATCACATACAGGGCCTTTTGCGGAACCAATACTGAAACCATTCTATTCTTTCTCATGCCATCTTGACCTCCGTGTCGCCGATGTCTTCCACCTCTATGCCGCTGCAGTTTGCTCTAGGACTCATCTTGTCCAGCAATTCCTTGTTCATTCTCGCAATGTCCCTTTTTTTACTTTGACAGTTATGGCGTATTCTACTTCAGCTCACCTGCGGATCCATTCATTGCGGTCACGCATGATATTGATATATTCCACGCATTGTTCTTTCTATGTCCCTCTACGCGACTCGTAACTACTCTGCGGACTTTTGAGTAAAAGTCATATTTATAACAATAAGGGACGAGACGAGCAGGACGTTCAACAGCTGATGGTAATTATTACGCCCTGCCCATTACAATGCAGTACCGCTCAGGATTCTTGAAAAAATCCAAAAATTCTGAGCGGCACTTCATTTTGCGCTCGTCTTTTTGAGACATAAGATGTTAAGTCTTATTTGCCCAGTAATTCCACTAGCTACGGCGCCCTTCTGACCTTAATACAATAGTTTACATATTACTGTTTCACGGCAGAAATAGGCGCCGTATTTTCTGCATCATAGGTAAGCTCCGGTACGACACAATGCTCAATGACTAAAATTATGAAGTAGTACGCAAAATACCCCTCTATTTTGCGTAGCAGCTTTTCTTATCGGCACCGAATGCCGTGCAAGCTTGAATAGTAGTGATTTAAATTTCTATTGGGCTTTAGACAAGACAGATATAAGATTACATACATTCTGTAGTATATTGAGTTACAAATTATTCATAATATTAATTTATTGTTCTAATTAATTTAAAATTCAAAAGAGTGGTAATAAAAGTGAGTATAGTGTCGGTTATTGCTCTGCTCGACAGCTTTTAAGAACCGGTGGTAATTATAAAAAATTAATTAACGATTATGTAGTGCTTATATTAGGGCTCAGCGATATATTTTAAGTATTCAGACTGTCTGTATTTTTTTTATGATGGCACAGCACTGTTATATAGGCAGGACGTATCGGCGAGCATCAGACGAAGGTCTTGCTTGTCTCGTCACATCTCATAAAACAATACCAAGCGTAGATTTCGGCAAATATAGAATTACTATACATACTGGCTATAACAATAATGTAGACAAATATATTTTTGCAGAGTAGAAACGTAGTGTCCAAATATATGGGAATAACAAGTATTTAAACTCGGGTAATGTTAGCCATTGTAAGCTGCACTCGAAAACAGTAGCCCACTGTCAAATAATATAGCATAAATAATGGTAGGTGTATTGCGAATTAAGACTGTCGCGCCCCTCATAAAATGTGTAACTTTAGATTTCCCTCACGTGAGGTCAGGACTCTTTAAACGCTTTGACTACCTGCAGTTATATTCAAACTAAAAGACTCAAAGCGTGAATACAAATGAGTATGAAATTCAACATTTTATTAATTCCCCGTAATTTATTCAGGTGATTTTTAGGGTTCCGTATCCGGTGGACAATCATCGGAAACAATAATTAAAAATTATTCAAAGTTATATTGCAGGAACTTTGACATAGCGTGAATTCCCGCTTATATAAAAAATAATATAAAAAATACTACTACTACAACGAATAAATTAAAAAAAAATCTCCACTCCCACTTGGCCGGTTTTTATGGTGACACTTGGACCGGTATACCCAAACAAGACCGGGGTTGTGTTCTAGTTAAGAAATATTTTTTTATATTACAGACGGTTAGAGACTTTAGTAGGGTGCGCGTTATGTTTCACGTTTCGACGTAACATCCGGGTGGATAATTTCAGAAGCCCATAAGAGGCCATCATGACAATAAGACTGAATTCGGTCAATTTAGTTCCGTGATTCTGAAAATACCATTATCAAAACTGTGCACGTTATGGATAGCATAACTCATCACTCCCACAGTGATACGACATCCCGCTGCGCTAGCTGAGTTGAAACTGAGAGGCTGAGACGATCGATTTTGCGCGCATGTTTTTATATTTACAATTTAAAATTTATTTTCTTTAGTAAACCATTTTTATTTTGTACAATTTTTTTTCTACTAAGATAACACCTTAAGATTATTGTGTTATTCTTTAATTTATAAAATAACGTGTTTAATTAAAAAAATCAGAAGTTGCTGAATTATTACGTAGAATGACGCAATTTCATCATGTAATATATAAAATTCTCGTGTCATGGTGTTAAGCTTTGAACTCCTCCGAAACGGCTTGACCGATTCTCATGAAATTTTGAGTGCATATTGGGTAGGTCTGAGAATCGGAATCTATTTTTCATCCCCCTAAATGTTAAGGGTGGTCCACACGAATTTTTTTTTTAATTTTTTTTACTTTTTTTTTAAATTTGTTTGATTATGAGTCAGCATTAAAAAATACATACAACTTCAAATTTTCACCCATCTACGATCAACAGCTACTTTTGTATCGCGATTTTTATTTATACAAATTTTTGTATTGGGGTGGAATTAAATAATCAACACAAAAGTTATGTGCTGTAGTTACTTATATTTTTTTGTAGTTTTTCCTGACTCTGACATCGTTTTCGATTATCGACGGATTACCATTAATTGTGAAGTTTTTTTGTAAACTCTCTCTTGTCTGCCACATGCAAGATGGAGAGTTATGCTGTCCGTAACGTGCAAAGTTTTGATAATGTTATGTTACATGTTCTCGGAATCACTGAACAAAATTGACCGATATCAGTCGTCTTTCAGGACGGGTTCTTATAGAGCAATTAAAAATCACGTTATTCATTGCCTGCCACAATAATATTTTGAAGGAAATACCGAAAAATTGCATTTTATTATTTGATGTATTTAGATCGGTATTTTACACACCTTTGGTACCGTTTACCTGCCAAAGCCACTGTAACCCTAACTCCATAATGGTCCATCGTTCTTACCTGTGTTGGGAGCAAGCGCTGACAAACTTTCAGCTTTTATAAAATAACGTAGGTCTGGGTTCACTGGCTCTTAGACTATTAACTTGAACACTTCCGTGATAAAAGCGATAGGAGATGACAACACACCCTACTAGCTCTATGAATTGCATTATATAATTAAATCACCTTATCCATAATGATTGCTGATGTACTCACCTCAGTATTCTGCACTGGTGCTCTAAACCGGAAAACAGGCGGCGAATACGCCAGGGCAGCCCTGGTGGCCGATGCTAGCTGCACTGCCCCCAGCGCGGCTCTGTTCCCTTCAGAGCAAGGAGTAGGTGGTCCCCGAAGCTCTTCGATCTGTGCACCCAGCAGCTCATTGCGGAGAAGGCAGTTGTAAGCCAGGTGATCCCTTCCGCCCGCGTTGGTGTCTGTAGCGCCATCGCTGCGAGCTTTCTTTGTGGGTGTGTTCTCTGTACCGCGTCGTATGGCTGTGAACAAAAACTATTTATAATTTCATCATAAACGTAAAGTGAGTCTCGCTAGGGTTGTCAACCGTACTCAAAAAAAGTATTATATAATTAGTGAAAATATAAGACTATTTTATATTTTTAAATTATTTTTAATATTTGTTTATTTAAAAATCAAAGGTGAGGAACAATGAAACTGAAATGAAATGAAATATGTATATCTTTATTGCACACCACAAAATAATGAAACATAACAAAAATCGACTACAAAAAGCAATAGGCGGCCTTATCGCTTAAGAGCGATTTCTACCAGGCAACCTGTAATGAATCAGTCATAGTTGAAAAGATAACAGAAGAAAAGAACTAGTATTGAATTTGTCACAGTAATAAATAATAATTATGGAGCATTGTTTTGAAAGATTGGAGAGTTTGAGCCTTTCTGATTTCAGAGGGAAGAGAATTCCATAGGTTAAATAAGTGCACAGCAAATGAATTGTTGAAAAAGGAAGTTTTATGAACAGGTGTACAAAGCAAGAGATTATGGACAGACCGAAGATATAGTTGGTGAGAACTTAATGCTGAAAATTATTCCTTGAGATATATAGGAGTTTTAGGATCAAATAGGACACGATAGAGATGTATAAGTATATGGGAATTTCTACGCAAGAGAATAGAGAGCCATTTGAGCTTTTTGCGAAATTCAGACACGTGGTCATACTTACGTAGTCCAAATATAAAACGAATACACATGTTCTGCAATCGTTCAAGCTTATCCAACTGGAGTTCAGTTAAATCGACATATGAAATGTCAGCGTAGTCAAGAATGGACAGGAGAAGGGATTGAGCGAGTAAAAATTTCATGGGAATAGGAAGAAAATTTTGGAGTTTTTTTAATGAGTGAGAGGCAGCATAGAGCTTCCTACTAACTTCTTTTAATTGATGGTGCCAAGACAAATTCCGATCAATGAATACACCCAGGCTCTTAACAGAGCAGCTAAAAGGAATAAGAGTTCCACCTACACAAATGGGAGGTAGATTACCCCACTCAATTTTATGGGTTAGTTGTGAGCTACCAACATTAATACATTGAGTTTTCGACGGATTCACTTTTAGACCATGGGCAGTACTCCATTCCACGATTGTAGTTAAGTCTTTGTTAGTGTTTTTAATAGCTAAAGGCAGACCCTCGAGGGAAGATTGTGAGTATATCTGGAGATCGTCTGCATACATATGATACCAGGAAGTTAAATTTTAAGTTATAGAGTTGATAAAAATTGCAAAAAGAAGAATTTTATTTCTTACTCCTGAATATTTTTTTACTTCTTTTTTTGAGCATTTTTTCATGGTAGTTTTACTGTATTTCATGTAGATTGATACTCTTTTTATGAAAACTCACTCTTTTTCACGTTTTTCATTACACTTCCTATTCTTTATTTGCCCTTTTTGAAATATAAAAATTCGGTAGCCTTATTTCCCGCCCAGTTTCATTTGTCCGTTATTCATGAACATTTTTGATGCAAATATTTTTCAAGTGATTGTCAGTTAATCTGGTTTGGAAATAAAAATATTTGTAATCGCTCTACCAGACATTACTAATTACTAATGACAATCATACGACCAACGCGCACGTCAAAGTGCGCATAGTTGTTATAGTTAAGGTTCAAATATAACGTTAACAGTAACACTGACTTCAATTCAAGGCAATATCGAATATGTTTTTGAAACTTATGTCAGGTCGCTATTTAGCTATTTAACATAAACAATAGCTCAAACCAGCGAACATTGGACGGTTACGGTAAGCAGTTAAAGTTGTGACGTCATGTAAAAATTATCAAATAAGTACTTTAAAATGTTTGTTACTTTATTAGACAATTATCTCAAGGTGACGAGCGCAGTTGTAGTGCCGCTCAGAATTTTTGGGGTTTTGAGCGGCACTGCATTGTGGGCAGGGCTTATCAATTACCATCAGCTAAACATCCTACTCGTCTCGTCCCATATTTTCATAAAAAAAAAAATATGAAAATACTTTACTATATATACTTAAAATACTTTTAGATAGAGCCTCTTGCTGCTAGACAACCGAACCTGAGCCTGAAAACAGGCCAGGTTTATTACTTTAGAATGCGCGACGGCTACGTCTAAACTCGCGATTTGTGTGCCACTTTGTGTAAGTGTGCGTGCATTGCTCATAATAGAGGTTAACTGAAAACCTCAATGTTTTCTACGTTTTCACAGCTGTCACAGTCTATCTAGACGTATAAATGATCTAAGGTATGTTATGTACAATGCTCAATGTACTAATAGTACACTATTCGTACATTGCTCAAATCAATCATCAGATAAACAATTTAGCAACATCCGCAAGTGCAATTAAGAGAATCGCGTATCAAGTAATGCCCCGTGAAATTACCTGGCATCGTAAATAAGGTGAATGATCTAATAGAAACAGACAGACAGGTTGAAACCCGCGGGCCGCTGTAACAAGTCCGTAAATAGCCACTTTATGCGCACGCGCCGAATTAATTCCTATCCTGTCAGGGCCATATGGCGTTCTCGACACGTGCTATACTAGGGGCACATTAAGATATTTCGGGTGGTTGAAGATAAATGAGCTTGGTACTAACAATGTTTTTATGGGATATTTTAATTCGATAGAAAAACCTTTCAAGCTACCACAGATATTAAAAAGTATTTTAAAGCAAGAGATGGTAAGTACATTGCCGAAGTTAAACATTATATTAATTTTATTAATATTAAAAAAAACTAATGAGACATTTATTATGGCGGTCCAAATTAGACCTTTAGTCAAAATTTTTAGATTGAGCTTTCTCTATAAATCTATGTTATATTAATACATAAAGCGAGAACTTAGTACCCTTTTTTGAAAAATTGCGAAAACGGATGAACGTGAAATTTAACACAGTTTATATGGTGAAAGTGCATAAAGTGCTATATTTCTTATAAAAGATTGCTACACACTACTACTACTACAAATAAACACACTACTGCTTGATTGAACACACACATACATTATGGAAGTACATATATTATAGTTTTTGATGATAAACCCCAATTAAGATCAAACTTAAGAAGTAGATGATTTATGGTCGAAATTCGACCTCTGGGCGACCACATGATCTTGGAGTTTTTCGCAAGACATTTCAAAAAGTCTTTCGCTACAAAATCTTGTGTGTGTGTGTCCTCTCTTGTCACTGTTTAGATTTGTCAGTAATAAAGAAGACAATGAATAATTAAGCAATAATTTAATTCGATTTAACTTCCTGAATTTCAACATATTAACTTCGTACTTCATCTCACATTTCTCCGAATGCGCAATATTCCTACAAACTAAATGGGCAGGTTCACACATTCTGAAGCGAGCACTTTAGTAACGCACGTATTAAGAAAAAAAGAGTTCGAGTCATAATTGAGGGACATTAAAAGTTCTCATTATTAAAATAAAATATGAAAAAAGAACAAATCGCATCAAATATTTAAAAAAAAAACTCCGAACAAACCAGTTTGGATACTTCGCCTTACGGTTAACACTTGAAGGCGCCGTGTTAAGTACGCTGTAGGTATCTAAGCTACCAACGCGCGATTAACGGTAACCGAAACGCCTAATGTGTATTAGCTCTTAAGGTTTATGAGATACATCCCGTTTATATACAGAGGGCAGACAAACAGCAGAGTCTTAGTAATAGTGCTCCTGTTTGATAACCTTCTGTTAAGGATCTCTTAAGAGCGTCCACCGACCTAAAAGGCCGGCAACGCTCCTGTGTTTCCTCTGGTGTTGTAATTGCAACACAAGAATAGACATAAGAAAAAGCACTTGAGCCTAATCTCGTTTGAACTAATATCTCATTTTAAAAGTTCTGAAGAGTTCGCTTATGTAAGAATATTAAATTTAACATGATAATAGGATTAAAGACTGTATTTTAATTTGTCATTTTTACTCCACAGCTATGACTATGACAAATACGGACAGATCAAAGTAGAAAGATATGAGTATTTTTCTGCAATGCGATAGTAGTTTGACTGACACCGATCTAAATTAGCAACGCTCCGGGAGAGAATCCCAAAAATACACTCCTTCCTGCAAAAATGACTATACATTCGGATATGAATCACTACACACTATATGCATCAGCTTATCAATACAGTGAATCATCGCCAAGAATCTTGTACACAAGATAGTTTCAACATAAAGGGCTGCATAGTTGATAATGGTAAAAGATAGCGGGCAAATACTTCACAAGATATTGTTCACGATAAAATGACTGCTGAATAGGCATAGGCATGTCTATACATGATTATGAATACTAGGAGAGTTCAGAGCTAATTTTAGACCACTCCAGACAATATACCGGTTATTGGCTTAAGTAAGCTCCACCATTTCCTACTGCATTATGTAATTAATTGGCCATAGACTTGGGAGAGTTTGAATTTGTACGACTTGGCTCAAATTATATCAAAATACTAACACGATCTTCAGTTCATTGAAGGATTAAGTAGGATTATTGCATACAAGGTCGTGTCTGCATAGAACGATTCGGCGAAAAATCTATGCAGCGGAACAGTGAGTGTATGTGGCGCGGCTAGTGAAAATGAATAAGAGATTAATTTAGCAGGAATAATATGAGAGCTACAACCCCTAATCAAAATCCGTTTGATTAACGAGGAAGTTTATCTGTACTGAGGGGAAATAATTAACAGAATAATTAAATACAAACTTTCCAAAAACTATTCATTTACATTATCGTGAAGATAAGCATTTAAAAATATATCTTTAGAGAAATATTATTCTACGAGTGACTGCTGCCTAGTAAACACTACATTTATCGGTGTAATAAAACATGAAAAATTCATATAAAAATTGAAAATTCTGTTTATTATTCTAATTACTGCAAAGTTTTTGTATTCTACGACTTAATCTGCTACAATAAGCGCTCAAAACTGCAAAAGTAGCAGCATTCTGCTAAATCGATTCAGTCTGTGTGCGGTGAATTATTATGTTGTAATTTTTGTAGGACGACAAAATCCATCTCCCCTAACCGCACAATTCTTTCATTGAAAATTATTTATAACAATATAAGTGACGGTATTTGCAATTGCTTAAGATTAGGAAGGACAAGTATGAAACCACTCTAACGTTATATAAAGCCATTTCCTTTCAAGTTCATCGCACCAGACAACGGACGCAGGAAACTCGGAAGCGCGAACCTAAATTGCATCACAATTCTAAATCAATACGTTTCTAACGCCCAACTAAAGTTCAATCACATGGTTTCCTTCCTGGGCAGACCGTAAAAGGTGCGCTCGCTACTTATACGGTGAGCTACGTGACAAGGGAACGGACATTAATTAATTCAGACTGTTACCAAATTTGTCGACAACCCGCCGGGATGCGAATTTGTGCTGAATCCCCAACACGTTAGAGTCGATATTTGCAACTGTTCCGAGTTGATTGTCAATTCTAACCGAATTTTCTGTGGCCTCCACCTTCGTTGCAACCCACATCCAATTGGGTCACAAATTGGTCCAAAAAGTTTGGTGATTCATAGATAGCAAAAACTAGCAGAAATATTTTTAAAACACATATAGAATAGAAAGAGTGAGAAGTTGTAGTCTGGGTTTAAGCATTTAGAAACATGTACATTCTGCTATGCTCAACCGAGAAGGTGCAGTGATTTGATGTAATGTTACTTATAACAGAGTTCAGTTAACAATCGTAAGTCTTCATTAACATAATATGCGTTCTTAGATGAACTGGAAAGGTTGAATTTAAGTGTAACACAGCAAGCAATTTAAAAAGATTAGTGGACTTAAGTTGGTTCCTACGCCTACTAATTATTGTAGTGAATACTAGATGTGTCCGAAGAAGAATGAAAAAAAATCGGTAAAAAAAATTAGAAGAAAAAATTGAATGAGTGAGGTGAGATGAAATTATTGAGATGCACGATTACAAATCTAAGCGGACGAGGTCACGGGCAGAATATAGTCATTTAATTAGCCAGTCACATGATTGAACTACACGCCAATTTTCATCAATATTGTACAAGCCGTTCTCGAGTTCATAACGATATTCAGTAGAATTGCTGTCTCTCGGTCGCATTTTTATAAGAAAAATATCACAAAACGTGAGAATAGAGATTTATATAGTAGTAAAGATGAAAATGTTCAGTAAATAGCTATTTTATTTACTCATACTTATCCCACCAAGTAAAAACATTCATACAAAGATAGTCAAAAAGCTCGTTTAAATACCTTTAGTGCCGTATCGCAAACCTTTAAATGGTAGCTACCAATATTTGAGAAACCCTATTTAAGTACGTTGGTTCATAATGACACGATAACACTTATCTATGGAACTCTACGCAAAGTGTGTCATTTGGCGTCGTGTCGTGGGCTTATCAGCAGCAATAATTCACTCACAGGTGAAAAAGACAAGTGTAACATGAAGTAGGAAGTCTGATAAAGTGATAATTACGGTGTAAGGGAAATTGGAATCAATTCGTCATAGGGGAAAATATACGCAAAGCAAATTTCATTGTTAGGGTCTGCTAGTTACTATGGAATTATGGAACAGCGATAAGCATCAACGATAGCAAAGACCTTCTCTCATACCCCCAAACACACAACCGGTTCAAGATTCGAGTCTCCCCAAGAGGCGCACCCGTCCCATGTCGCTGGAAAGGCTTAGAAGAGGTTTTTAGTTGGTAGGGGGTGACTGCATAATATGTGGGCACCCGAGCACGGCATATGGACATTACCATCACTGTCTTAATACGTAGTGCTTGTTTTTCTCTAAAAAAAAAACGACAAGCCTAAGAAATCCAAATTTTTACTTATTTTACTTCAATCGCTACAACTCCTACAAAAGATCTGTAGGCGATTCGGTAAGAGCATTTTGAGTCTCGATAGCGCATTCAGCGCTGAGATAATCTTATCGTTGTCTTGCGCCTAGGTACAGGCTATGCCTAGTTCGGAGCTAAATAATTTGTGTGTGTCAACATTATATAATATATTCTTACTTCTTCTTCTATACGTTGCGATCTATACAATGCATTCTATATCAATGCGAAACACGATTTGATTGAAACGAACAGTTATACGGTTAGCAATAGTAAGATGGCGGCTTAGACGACCTAGATAGCGGCCAAGTACCTATCAAGTGCATTGCTGCACATTTATTACTATAAACGATCTATTGGGGTCACTGCACATTTAATTCTGCTCGCCGATGTTAGGCACGTTACGCATGATATGGCCGGCAAAACATTTCATAGTACTCCCTAAAAACACACGTCGTGAACTAGTTTTACAAATACAGGAGATAACATAATTCTATAAATAGTTTTACTAATGAAACAGAATACTAAAGCGACTTTATGGAGCACCAAGGCAAGACCCAAATTTTGCAAGGATACTAAAACTTCAACGGATATTTCGTAAATGGCTAGTTTTACGCTATTTTATTGTAAGGCTTTGATAAAAACTTTCACATTTAAACTGAACTTAATGTTAAAACTTATGGTTCAGGCAAAAATGTTATATCAGTCAGTTGATATTGACGTTTAGACAAACAAAGCGTGCGAAAGAATAGAAAATCTTAGTGATTTTCGATTTTCGAAGATATAGCAAGATTGAAAAGGAAGGTGAATATATACTGTAACCGATTTTGATTGACAAAATTACTAACTAAACCACTAACACTAACCACTAACGCACAAACAGACAAATATAATTCGTCACGTCACTATATTTCAAGTCTATGAAAAATACCAACATACGAAAAAAAACAATCAGCTTCAATCAAAAACGAATATGACGTACATGAAAATATCCATGCTCGTTTATAATTGCCAAGTCTCGTTAGAAGATTCAAATTACTGAGCACAAGAACATAAAACAAATCGAAATCCGCGAGACGCATATCAAAAGCTCGGCAATTAAGGATGCCATTAAAACGATTCAAGCGAGTTAGAAAATAAAATAGAATAATCTATGATCATCGAAGGAACAGAGTGCAGTGCACCGCAGAGCTCCGGTATTACAAAGGTAAATAGCCTCCATTGCACAATTCACAATGGTTATGCTTTACCAAAGAGCACAGACCATAGCCCTTAGAAAGCTCACTATCTCGACTCAACTATTATTATTATTATAGGCTTTCTCCGCCTTTCTATATCGCAGCGGACACTTAATTGTAAAACTGATATATATTCTTAATTATGTCTAGTTAGACCAAGCTTTTTCCAGTTGAATACTTATACAATCATTAGTAGAATGCTAAGTAATATGATACCTACCAAATATTATAATAAATAAATTATAGTAGATAAATGGAAAATATACAGGCTTACTAAAAAACATTTTTAGAACAACAACCATATTCAGTGAAGACTGATGTAAATATTAATATACCATTATTTAATTATTATAATTATTGTAATGTAACGCTGAAGTCGCGAGCGACAACTTACCCTGATAAACCCTATAGGGGTTTTTATGGTATTAGGATTTAGAAATTATTGTATGCTTTGTTTTGAACAATAAATAAAAAAAACTTTAAGGACTATTGAACTAAATTTGAATGTGAATCTTTTCTTTACAGTCTACAACAACTTTTTTTGTAAATTCTGTGATAAATAAACGTTTTATGCCAGACCGACAGCAATTCTACGATTTATGATTTTTTTGTAATTTATGTGTGCCTTTTATAACTCAAGAATAGATTGCACGATAATGATGAAAATTTGTGTGTTTTGCTATTTTTTTTTAAATACAGAACAGTTTCATAGGCACATTGGTTGCGGCTTCACGCACACAATATATCCTCATCGAATCCAATCTACAACACGACAAATTAACAAACAATGGTGTGAATGGTCATAATTACAGACAAACGAAGACTTGTAAAATTTTTACTTAAAGTAAAGTCCACGCAGACGAGGTAGTTGGCACAACCAGTATAGTTAATAATAATTAATCAACTTGGCAAAAAACATTCGAATAAATAATAAAACTCAAGTCTTTCGTATTACTTTTTGTATTCAACCACAGATTTACTATATAAATAACGCTATTAGCAAAAACAGCGCAATTAGTATTATATTCGACACAGTTTTGACCTCCAACTTCGTGTCGGAAAGTAAAATATTAACCCGGTCGTTGGCATCAGCATTAGAAACGTTCCCAAAAAGCATTTGGTCGTCAAGTTTACGACAACCTTCGTAAACTGTTATCACTCCCTTAAAATGATTGCCACGATTTATTTCCGCTGGCTCGGGAGTTATTACTTATAAAACATGTCTCTGTTTATCGTGAGTGGCAGCCTTAATTAAATCTGCATCTGGTTATGCACTCGACGTTTCTCTTAGGTTGTTTGCGTTGAATAGCCATCATTTAGATGCTAGATTGCAGAGATCTGTTAAGGGTTACCACTAAGATGCACATTATTATATAAACTTGTTTCTCGTGTTTACTATACATCATGTAAGTATGTACAAATTATACATTTCTAAGAAGATTTCTATCTAAAGACAATAATTTATGTAGGTTTTCTAACTAGTATTATTTTGTTATAATGTAACATAAGCTTGTCCTAATCCCTGACACGAAATTCCACATTCGCACCTCACGTCCATTATTGTATGTCATCCCGATAATGTGGACCACTTTCTTCCAACAACGAAACTTTGTCATGGCCTTCCTTGCGCAGTATTTCAGGCCGAAGACAAAGTACCTTAAAAAAGAGTTCCTCTTTCCATATTCGATACAAAAAATTAAGAATTACAACTTTTTAATATACCAGTGGGAGGCTTCTTTGCACCGGATGCCGACTAGATTATTGGTACCACAACGGCGCCTGTTTTTGCCGGCAGCAGTAATGTGATAGCTAGTGAAAATACTGGGCAAATGAGACTTAACATCTTACGTCTCAAGGTGACGAGCGCAATTGTAGTGTTGCTCAGAATTTTTGGGCTTTACAAGAACCCTGCATTGCATTTTAATGGGCAGAGCGTATCAATTACCATCAGCTGAATGTCTTATGTTTTCATAAAAAAAAGGTTTTTTTATTATATTATGTATCACTTTTAGACTACTACACTACTAGCAAGTTTTCCAAAGTTCCAATTGGTAACAATTATTTATTACTATACAATTCCAAAAAAACTTGCTGCAAACTGATAGTAAGTACCTCCAACATCTACAGAATCTCTGCAGTATAATATCAGTATAATTTTATACGTAAATCCGTGCGCTAGTACTTAGGACTAGTAAACCCTAGGGCCAATGGGAGGTCAATAACGGTACCCGCGGTACGGCGAGCTAAGCTGATGCGACTTGCATCACATCGCGGTGCATTCGCCTTTCAGAGTTCCTTAACCTCGCTTATCTAAGGACCTCTCTAACAGCCACTAGGCACAATCGTCCCGATTGTTACAATAATGCATCTCTTATCGTTTTCTTTTCACCTTATCGGGTGACCGGGCCAGTTATGAGTACAACGGGTATGCAGGAGGTCGACAAAACAATGGTATTTGTTGTGCATCTGAGTCACTGGACTATTGGTTCCACTGTTAATATAGGTTGCATTGTACTTAATGAATCATAAATACAAAAAGTCAAATCAATTCGCAAGCTTTGAATTTCCAAAGTAGTGGTAGTATTTACTGAGATTACTAAAGAAGAAGACGGTTTCGTACTGGTTTCAGTTCTGCCGATGGCCATACATTATTTTTATATGAATATCATTTTCATACGAGACGTAGGTAATACAGTACTTCAACTATAAAACAATATAATGATGCATTCGTTCTAGCTGTTAAAATATTTTTGTGGTGAGAACAACTGAACAACAACTGAAAAGGTTTCTTTGCTGGAAACCTCGCTTTACATTGGTTTAAAATTATGGAATAAAAAACCTGAGTTTATTGTGGCTTCTTCTCAGCTTCTGTAAAACATTTTGGGCTATATTTCACCTATTCTCGTGCCAGAATTTGGCGAGTGAACATCTCCAGAGGCGAGCACGTGTCGAATTGTTTAAAGACAAATATTGGCGGAATTAACACTAAAGGAAACTCAAAACATTAGGATCTCTATAGAGCTGTATACATTTTGTTGGTAGCGGCGACATGCTGCGCCAACAACCTGTCCCGGTGAAATATAGCCCTTAAGCTTGACAATTCAAACTGATAACATTAATCTTGTTTAATAAAGAAATTTTGAATTTTGAAAATTGTAGCTCATGCCCCCTCGCAACACCATACTGAACATTGAAACATTACCAATCTTTAGTAAATACGAGCATTATTCTGGAGCTGTTAAACATGCAAACGTAATTAAATATAGCTATTTCTCCAATCATTAACATAATCCTATATTAACATTATCTATTGACGCAACAGGCGTCGCCGATTAATTATACATAACGATTACCATAATTACTCAGGCCGGACAAAAACCAGAGTCGGTATGAATAATGTCATAACACTCAATCATGTACAATAGTTTGAATAAATGTCCGTACGCACAAGAAAAGCCTACTTTGAAACAATGACACAATAGATCAAACTTGTACATGCGAGTAAATACTTTGCCAGGTGACTAATATTTTGCTGCGAGACACTACCACGCGCTTGGGTCAAGCCAAACATTGGCACGACTAGATTTGTTGATGGTGTTTCAGCTAATGAGTAAAGACAATTAACAATAAAATTGAGTAAGCTACAATGACAACGAAGCAGATTATTAGATTCACGAAGGTCAAAATGTCTATCCATAAACAAGTGTGCGACAACGTAGCGTTTTGCCAGAAACTTCTTTCATCGGCCAGCCACTTTGTGGAATGAATAACCGGTAGCAGTTTTCCGCAACCGATACGTCTTAGGGACCTTGCTTCACCATACTCCCGAAACCGAAAGGCAACGCATCTCTTGACACTTGGTTTCTTGGAATAGTATTAGATGAAAAACTTCAAGGGTTGAACATTTGAGGTAATCTCAAATAGACGATTTATAAGCCCCCAGTATAAGCCTAATTGAATAAAGTTTGTTTGACTTTGATTTTGGTATCGCGGATTGATTCAAAAGAGTGGCAATGATTTTCTTGCCACTTCTTCTCATTAATGCTCAACCCATTCCGACGCGGTGGTAAATATAAAAAGAAAAGAAAGATCTTTTGATATTCATAAGCGTCATTTCCTTGAACAACTTGAATAATGTGGATTTGATTTGTTCTAATATTTAACCTCACCACTTCCTTTCCCGTGCGTCTTGCCTGTTTGCCCCCTTTCATAAAAAAAAAATTAACTGTATACCTAATACGTAATTACATAGTGAGATGTAGGTAAGTACTATTTATTTTTATTTTTTTATTTATTTATTTATTTAAGATTACCTACAGAAACTACAACATACATTCCACTATAATTACAACATACTTAAAAAAATGATAATTGCGATTCTACTTACAGGCAATCGGACATGCATGAAACATAATTTTATGACGATTGTTTGTCGGCTATAAAATAATAACAAATTATATAAATGTAACAAATATTTTACATTTACTTCTACACATATAAGAAGAAAAATATATAAGAACATATTTAAATTAAATTAGTAAATAAAAAAACACATACTTTTTGACGTTAATTGTCGGCTAGATACTAATAACGTATTATATAAATCTAAAACATATTCTACAACTATTTCTACACAAATAAAAAGAAAAGAACTTTAAGTGTAAAGAACAAATTTAAATTAAATTATTATTTAAAAAATTACAAAGCCTACGCCTAAATTCATATTTAGAATTATGGTTAATGTCTAAACCCTCAATCCTTGAAGATAGATAATTGTATGACCGCGAAAGCCTTACTAAAGTTGAATTGGCTCCAAGCCTCGTTCTGCGGAGTGGGATTTTAAACAATGCAGTTGGCTTACGAGGAGGTCGATGGGGAATATTGATGTCAAACAAACTCAATAGAGCAGGACACTCAATGCTATTCGCCCTCATTATTACTCAGGTGCTGAAGGGGCTTGGTTCCACACTCCGATATACTTGTATGGTAATATGAATAGCATCAAATCTGAATCAGTATATTGTCATGATTATCCAGGTCTTCCCAAAATTGATAACCTTCAAACGTTATCATTGTAATTAACTTTAAATTTTTGTTTTACGGTCTGATGGAGGTCTGTATCCGGGCATATTCATAGCATAATTTAATTTAATATCGCGTTGAAATAAATTTATACGCATTTGAGCATGAAGATACATTATTTTTTTTAGTTTACTTCATATTTAGATGTGCACTAAAGTTGTACGAACCAATGGCTGGTTTAATAGAGCCAGTTTAATACTTATGTGTGTATTGTATAATTTTATCTATTATTTTTGAATTTAGTATAGATAATGCTAAAAAATACAAAGCGCAATAGCGCGACTGAATTATCTTTCTTCGCCTATTTTTATTTAAGTTAAAAGTTTTGGTTAAAAATCATCAATTCGAATAGTGAATAACTTTATGACTAAGTTTATTTTTTAAATGTTTTTTCTTTGTTTTAGCTAACCCTTTCATTTGTAAATGTAATATAATAAATCTATATATATTTATATACAGTATAGTTATCAGTTAATATTTCAGATCCGTCGGTTCAATCGCGGGATAACAGATTCAAAGTTCAGCAAGATTGTATCCGAATAAACATAAAAATATTGCAACATTTTTTAAAGAAGAGGAGGTCAAACGAACGTACGGATCAGTTCATGTTAAGTGATCACCGCCGCGACCAATGCCTTCTGCGACGCCACAGGAATCACAGGAACGTCGCCGGCCTTTTAGATTAATTTTTGTAAGCGCTTTTATTTTAATGTCGTATCGTCTCCATAGAAACATTTAAAAAGCTCGTAATATTTTCCTCCTATTTATCCAATTTTACACCAGCGTTTTTATATATATACAAAACGAGGTATTGCTTGTATTTAAACTCAATTTAAAATTCAATCTTTTTTTCTACTATTTAAAGACGGTCACTTTAATGCCCTATATAAACCTATAGTTATCCCTATCTCAATTCCGAAAATACTGACTGGGGGTCCTTTTCATGACATCATATTTTTATTTTGTTATTTTTGTAATGTTTTTTTATATATGTATATGTTATGTGTTGGGTCATGGATAAATGCTTACTTAATTTTACTTATTAAATAGATTACTTTCCCACCTGCCTCACTGCTTAATAGAAAATGGCGCAATCGAAGCCTCCACAAAAAAGGGGAAATATAATGGACCTAAATACAGTGCAGTGACCCCATGTTTTCTCTTAGTTGCAACTGTAGCCTCGCATAGATTGTTACTTAGAACACGCCACTGAGGCGCTACTTAATGAGAGCTAAGTAATAACAATTGGTTGTTAAGCACGTAGTTGTTTTATCGTTTCAATACGCAGGTAGCTAAGCCACACTGATTAAAGTTAGTAATTAGTAAGGTAAGGTAAAGTAGGTAATTAAGAAACCGAATTGGGTAGTTTATATGGAAAAGTGGACAAACGAGCGTACCTAGTGGAACACCAGAGGAATCACAGGAGCGATGCCTTTAAGGAAGGTGTACGCGCTTTTTTTGGTACCCATGTCGTATCGTCCCGGAAACACCAATAAAATAAGTTTTCAATATGTATAATAATATCGCCACGCTTTGAGTTCATAAATTTGTTCTTGCCATCTCAAATATGGAATTGAAGAAATAATAAGTAGCATGATTGTTTCGATCTGATGGGCGCTGTAGCTAGTGAAATTACTGGGCAAATAAAACTTAATATCTTACGAGCACAATTCTTGTAGTGCCGCTCAGAATTTTCGGGGTTTTCAAGAATCTTGACATCTTGTGAGGCACTGCATTGTAGTGGGCAGCGCGTATCAATTACCATCAGCTTAACGTCCTGCTCGTCTTGTCCCTTATTGTCGTAAAAGAAACACATGGTCCAGTTGACAAACTTACGTCAGGGTATCGAATTTGCGTAACGGTGTTCGCGCGCATCGTACAAATTCACTCTGATAATTTTTCTCTTACTCGCCAAAACAAGCGCAACTTCAATAATAACAATACAAGCCTATTTATGGACTTGACCATACAGAGCTGGATAATCGTGATCTTCAATCATTTACATATCAATAGTACCAACAAAATGAATTGGTCATGACATTAGGCATTCAGTAAAATGGTGTTCAGCGAGTGCATTGAACCAAAAAACGTGGCGCATCACTTAAGGCATAGCTTAGATCGTGATGAATTCAAGATTGAGCAACCTCAGCTTTAATATAAACTCTTCTTGGAATACTGTATTTAAAATGAGGAAAATACACATGCAAGTCCGTTGTCTATAGCTTATGTTTCATGACCGTAATGTATCTTAATCGCTTTTTTCATTACCTTTAGTTACTCTATAATTAGCACTATTTATTCTTCATCGGAATATAGGTCAATATAGCTTATGTTTCATCACCTTGATGTATCTTTATTGCTTTTTCCATTCCCTTTAGTAATTCTTCAATTAGAACTATTTATTCTTCTTCGGAATTTAGGTCTATGGCTTTTGTTTCATGACCGTGATATATCTTATCGCTTTTTCCGTTCCCTTTAGTAATTCTTCAATTAGTACTATTTATTCTTCTTCAGAATTTAGGTCTATAGCGTATGTTTCATGACCGTGATGTATCTTATCGCTTTTTCCATTCCCTTTAGTAATTCTTCAATTAGTACTATTTATTCTTCTTCAGAATTTAGCTCTACAGCTTATGTTTCATGAGCATGATGTATCTTTTTCGCTTTATCGATTCCCTTAAGTTACTCTTCAATTAGTACCCTTGTGTAACATTCATTTGATGAGGAAATTAAAGGTCTTCTTATCAGAACGAATCAAACCAAACATACATACACACACGCAACTATTGATCACAACAGTCGTTCTGTTGTTTAATATTATTTGTTATTTGAATAAAACACTTTTTAAAGAATAAATGAGTGTAATTCTTCTCTTTTTTTGAACTTTCACCATGCCACATCTACCAATCATCCGTGCTCAACTGTACAAAGATTCGCATCAAATTAATAAATATTTGTGAAGAGTTTATGTATATGTATGTATAAACTCTACTTATCATTGTTAAGCTTCGCCTAGAGGGTGTGACCGCGTCGAAACATTTTCAAAGTTCACAAGCTTTAGCAATGGCTGATCTCGTCACTGACAGCTCGCAGACCAACGTCAACGGATTATTCGCCTTTGTTATTCTATTTAGTCTATTTATAATTTGAACACTACAAAGATACAGACGGGGCAAACACAAAACACCGGCAAATAACTATTTCAGAAGAAGTTTGTTACTACGAATATTATAGGTTGGAAAATGCTCCGTGTTTTATATTCATTAATCTTTTACGACATCGTACGGATCACAAGATAAATAAAAAATATATTGTAAAAAATTACATTAAATTAATATTGATGCAAAATTTTTTTTAATCTCATTAAAATACTGTCAAATCATAATATAACACATCTTTAAAGGCATCCCAATAACAATAGCGAATTTCACGTATTACACGTTTGAAACGGTGCCGAATATCTGTAGTCTAGCTAGTCGGTATAAGCACACATCACAGAAGATTGTAAAAAAACATTATAGTTTAAATCTATTAATTAAAAAAAAATGCGTCTCGGGACGCCCGATAGAAGTGATAACTTCTAACTTCACTTCTATCTAACTAGTTGTTCAAATTGAGAAAAGCTTAGGTTATTATTTAAATTTTATGTATATAAATATGAAATTTTAAGCAAAGGTTATTCATTAATAAAATCTTTTATTGATTATAAAATATATTTTATTCTTAGTTACAATTCTTGAATATGTTATTAGTATCATAAAAGTAACAATTGTTACTTTTATTATTATCTCTCACTCTAACCAATTGGTTAGAGTGAGAGAGGAGGAGCCTGCCTACCGCTGCCGTATGCGTGAGAAAAAGGGAAGCCAGACAAAATGGTGCCGTAACGCGTTACGTTACGAAGCGGTATACCCTCCTAAGTTACCACTCCTAAAACCATAAATTCACCGATGCCATATTCGTTTGTAATAAGCGTAAGACTCTGTCTATATTACGCTCGCTCAACGCCTTTCCTAGAACCCATTCGATGACAGCTGATTTATTTTCCCGCTCAGGTGTCAATGCGACACACACACACACGGTAAAAAACCGCGAATATAACATCCTATTCAACGATCATTTATCATTGGGTTAAATAATACTCAGCGGGCAGCGACAGAATAAGAGTTGACAACAGCACATTATTAATGTACATAATAAAGAAAAGCCGGCTTAGATATTGAATTGAGGGACCAACTATGACGTCG
>CATIXQ010000013.1:1486348-1592799 GCA_949711755.1 Leptidea juvernica | reverse complement strand
TTGTGAAAAAGTGTAAAAACGATACTATATAAGTATTTGTGGCCATATATTATAATTTAAGGGACAAAAAATTGTGTAACTAGTATCCCCCGTAACTGCACACACACTAGCATAACAGTGCTTCACTTGCTAATATCACGGCGCGGAGTCCTTCTTTTTTACTCGTCCGTGAAACTAGTATATAGATAATAGTTGACACCATTTTAAGAAAAGAATTATAAAATTACAAGTAGATACGAGTCCACCTTCGGAATAGAAGTTCTTTAAAACTTTTTCGGTGTAAAAGTTATAAGCGTTTCTTAAATTTCATTTTCAATAGTAAAATATAAAATTCAAATAATCATATTGGTAGGCCATACCAATGTATGAGTCACGGTTTCCTTGGCTCCGTCTAAGCTGCTAGTGTGCCACAAGGAGCATCGATGGGGCCAGCATTGTTTGCTGAGCAAACACAGTTACATTCCGTTTTATTTGCTTTTCTAACTACTTACACACAAGTGCTAAGTACGGTATCTGGGACACCAGGAACTACGCTGGAGTACCTTAAGGTCATTGTTTGTTTTACTATTATACCTGTTAATGCTGTGTATTTTCCTTACAATTTTATGTAACAATGGAAGTGTGAAACTTATTTGCCTAGTTACATTAACTACACCTTATATTATAAACATTACAATTATAATAATTTATATTTTTTATTACATCAATCCGACGAAAACTCACAGTGGTATTATTTTATAGTGGCAATACCACTGCAATGCGACTTCGCTCGCGTTTTGTCCTTAAATAAGTGTCAATTGCGAATGAAACGAAAATAACATAAATTGATATTTTCTTTTGACTAGGATTTCGTAAGCATTTTTGAATTCTATAATTCAATTGACTTTAAACAATTGACAATACTGCTGCATTCAATTTTTTTGCAGATCGGGATGAATTCTAAGATAGATACGATTAGCTTTTGCGAGGCATTTCGAAAAAGAAATTAACTGAAATAGAATTAATATCTGAACCATAAGTATCTACTACTTACCGTAACCTCAAAAGTAAAAATTAATTTTATTTATTATTATTATTATTACATTACATTGCTGATAACACTGTCAATATGCAATGATAATTCTGAAGTTTTCCTAATGTCAGGCTACGGGCGATCTATTTATTACCTACAACTTTGCCATTTGACTTTTTTCCATAGGACTAGTAGTTTTGCCGGAAACGAGATAAACTGTTTTTAACCATTAAACACCCCCCTCTTTTCCACTTCCCGACCTCGGATCGCCCGTAATTTATTTTTCCTTAATTTTTTGTTATATTCTCTTCCATTTCCAATGGGTTTCATCCTACTATTATTTATAACAAAGCGCTCGTACAACGGTCCCAATGACTCAAGTAAAATTACTAATACAATTCCAAATTTACATAGTGGAATATCCTTATATCGATAAAAACGATGACAAAACAGATATATTTATATAAGTTGAACGCCTCAAACAGCTGATCTCAGGCAGCAACAAGGTGAAGGTTGGTCAAATCAAACTTGTCGAGACACGTACACAACATTTTGGTGTCGATGCAAAAAAATGTAAATTCAAAATCGAATCTAGAGGCGGACGAGTGACATCATAACCACATAACTATCTGATCGATGCAGCCAATAATTTTATACTCGTCGAAACAACGCATTTACATTAGAAATTCGATACAGACTCATTCGATTTGATAGCTTGGATTTTATCGATTCTTAGATGATCGAGCGAAAATCAATACCGTATACTGACATGGGTCTGAAACCAGTCAAAAGAGAACGCTTGATACATAGGGAGGTAACGATAAACGGAGTCATAATAATATTAAATTAAAACCTGATTTTCATCTATACTTATTTTTGGAATTAAAAACAAGTCTCACTAAATTTTGGATTCAATATGAAAACTTACAGATACTTGATAGAAAACTCCGAAGCTAAAATTTTACATTTGTCGCGTTTAGTTCACTAAGCGGAAAATTTACCAGAGATTTTGTTCTAGACCTGGTAGGATCTTGTTATTTATTACAATCTACACTATTTAGTACTCTGCAACGTCTGTGGAAATTAACTTCACTGTAGCTCATTTCTTCAAAAATAATGGGTAAAACATTTAGAAAAACGCTGATGTATATATTTATTAGTTACTAGGTACACAAAGCGTCTGGCCTGAGTCCATGATTTGCAAAGTTCCTTATTTTGCAAACTTCCATACAACCGTTCATCCCATATTTTATAAACTTCCGGATGATAGCCATCAATCCCATCTTACTGGTCACTAACGTCAAGAACCTTCACTTTGTAAACCTAGGTGTTTTTCGACTCTCAAACACGTAAGTACAATATATATTTCGATGGCTGGTAAAACAACGTCGACTTAAATTTAAACCACATGATGGTATTGCGCAACATAGTAAGAAACACGTGGCTGACAAGTAGCCCTGTTGACTCAGCTGATTGGTGCAACGAACTCTTCCGCTCAGGTAGAATGTTTTACACACTGAAAATTCCTCGTGATTAACATTCACAGAGCAAATCACTGAATCACACACATATCACGGCGATTTCGCGCACCGCATAAATCGCCGTCGGCTTTACGTTTTCGTTAAATTCTCCAGCGAATTAATTAAGATGCAAATTGGTTGCACGTCGGGTCTTAGAAATGGTGAATTAAATGAATATTCAAGTACCTTCACATCGATATCTCAGTTCCAAAGTGTAGTAACAAGTCAGAAATTCAGAAAGTTTGAGATAAATATGAGAAATTGACCCACAGATGATAACCCACCCGAACAGAATCAAGACGATAAGTGTATGCAGTTTAGATGTTACTTCCAATATATCTTCAAAAGTCTAGAATATTTTTGTTTCAAACAGTATCAACTCAAGTTCTTATTTTTTAGAACTTTTTCCGGAAATCTTACTCTTTCTGAACTGAACTGAGGTATCGACATATAGATAATCGGAATTATTCTATAAATAAATTTAATATTTTCAATTCTATTCGAAATGATTGTAAACTACTATAATATTTTTAAGAGTTATTGAGTCGACATGATAATAAAAACCAAAGGTATGGCAATATGACCAAAAAAATGGTATAAAATTATGTAAAAAGTAAACACTACATGGTTATGACATCAGCCATTCAGCTGATCACAAGTTGAAGGTTGTTCATCGGGTATGTGGGTGTTATTGGAGGACACTTGTGAACCTCCGACGTGAGTACCCTAAGAAGGCCTCAAACTACTCAACGCTTGCTGTTTGAAGAAGCTCCGCCTGTGCAAATGTTTGCTAGAGCAGAACTCTTATGGCAAATAACGCGAAGCACACCTCAGCTAATTTGCAATTCATATCACAGTATAAATAACGATTGAATTTCAGCACGGTCAGTGCACATGTTATGAAAAAAACCATGTGCGTTTCGAAACGCCTCCACTGCTGGACAAAGGCCTCTCTCAAAGATCTCCACGATGATCGGTCCTGCGCTGCCCTCATCCAACATATTCCGGCGATCTTGACCATATCGTCGGTCCATCTTGTGATGGGCCTACCATCACTTCGTCTTCCGGTACGTGGTGATAGTGATAACTTACACTGGTATAAGTTGAACTATTTAATATAATTTATTGAATTAGGCGTAATTTTACGGAAATCCATAATCATTCAAATGTTGTCAGCCTTCTTGACTGTAAATTCCGCTTAATTAAATGTAATTCATCTCCTGAGGACGCCTCTACACGAGGCGTCCTCAGATGTTGACTCGCCAAATTATTGCACGAGACACGAGAATTTACACTCAGGAAGGCTCACAACATTTGAATAACTATATAATGTTGAAATTGTTTCGCTTGAGAAAAGCTTAGATTATTACTTAAATTTTATGTATATTTTTATGATAATGTAAAAAATTGATATTTTTTAATAAAATCTCTTATTGGTTATAAAATATACTTAATTCTTAGTTAGAATTCTTGAAAATGCTCATTAAAATTTTGAGTGTGTACATTATTAGTAGCATTATTTAATCATATAAAGGTAACAATTGGTTAGAGTGAGAGAGAAGGAGCCTGCCTACCGCTGCCGTATGCGTGAGAGAAAGGGAAGCCAGACAGATTGGCGCCGTAACGCGTTACGTTACAAAGCGGTTTATCCTCCCATAAGAAGTTATCACTTCAAATACGCGCATTAACATAATATAACAACAATTAAAACTATCGGTGGCGTAATAGGTAGAAGCGTTGACTCACACACTCACACACGGAGCCTCCATCCCGGAACTTGCCTGCCACCTATCACTGTGTTTCAGTCACAGTTCAAATTCCTTTGTAGGTTTTTTATGACAATAAGGGACGAGACGAGCAGGACGTTCAGCTAATGGTAATTGACTGCTCTGCACTGCAGCAGCAGCATTATATAATGCAATGATTCTTGAACAACCCAAAAATTCTGAGCAGCACTACAATTGCGCTCGTCACCTTGAGACTCTCATTTGCTCAGTAATTTCACTACTGCTTCACGGCAGAAAAAGGGGCCGTTGTGGTACCCATAATCTAGCCGGCAAGTGCAAAGATGCCTCCCACTGGTAAATGCCTTTAGTCGTCTCTTACGACACCCTTGGGGCTGGGACTTCCCTATTCATTATATGCCGCGGTGAAGCCCAGTTTAAATGACGGTTAATAAGGTGGCAACGCTGTTGTGATTCCTCTGGTGTTAAAAGAGTATAGTGATCACTTACCACCTCTACCATAAAAAAACATACTCATATACTTATTTGATTTTCAAATATGCAATAATAATTCTGATAAGCAAAATATTTACACAAAAGTTAAAATTATTTAAGCAATTTTAAAATTCTAATGAATCATCAACGTATTCATGTACAAAAGAAAAATATATAAGCAGTCAATTACATCATTGATGAAGTAAAAAGCGTGATTGTTGCTAACCGGTACGATTCCAACATTTTAAATTTTCGTATAATAATATTTCACATAGTTATCGAGAAATTCTAGTGAGTTTAACTAGATCCCTGTTTTTTAAATCATAATGATTCATTCAATGCAATTAAAATTCAAAACATCTTTATCAACCATTAAAGTATCGATAAATTAGGTACAAAACCAATGCAGGTAGATCTAACCAGTACATTATCATAACTTAAGGTAGTATTTTATGGGTACTTAGGCTTATAAAGACTTATAAAACAGAATAGATTCAGTACATAATAGATATACCTAACCATTCTAAGTATCATATATTTTATGAGCTACAAAAAAATAGATTGGGCAAGGTTTAGTCTTTGTAAGCACAGCATTACATTTTAAATTATTATGTCGATCGATATAGCCCAGTAGTTAGTGTCCTTGCCTACTTAGCTAGAGGTCCCGTGTTCCAATCCCGGTAAGTGCAAACATTTGTATGATAAATATTGATGTTTGTTTCCGAGTCATGGATATTTATTCATGTATCGTATTAAATATATCGTTGCCTTGCACCCATAGCACCGGCTATGCCTAGTTTGGGGTAAGAAAATTTGTGTAAGTGTGTCAATATTATTATTATTGTTTGGTACTTGGATTTGTGGTGGTTTTAGGGCTATATTTGACCAGGACACCGCGTAAGCTTTTTTTATGAAAATAAGGGACGTTCAGCTGATGATAATTGATACGCCTTGCCCCAAAAATACTAAGCGGCAATACAACTGCGATCGTCACCTTGAGACATAAGATGTTATTAAGTCTCATTTGCCCAGTAATTTTATTTGTATATTTTAAGTCTCAAGGAGACGGGCGCAGTTGTAGTGCCGCTCAATATTTTCGGGTATAAATTACCATCAGCTGAACGTTCATTATTGTCATAAAAAAATGTTGAAACTTGCTGAATAATGATGTTTACGGGACAGCATTAAAACCTTAAATTACGTCCCTAATAAACCTTTTTATCGCGCAACTTTGTATGTGTCGTAAAAGGTTATAATAAAAACGCATCGAGGTGTAAAACGTACGTAAAAGGTATCACTTGCACTGCTAACACACGAATGCTAATTTGCCAATTTGGTACTTACGTGCATTCGCCTACACGAGTCGCGGGAGATGTCCGTCAACATTTGCACAGCTGCAATAGCAATATTGACACACTACAATAAGAATTCCGCGATGTTGATACACCGCATTATCGAGAGCTTAAAAGGCGACACAAAAGAACCGCTTCCTAAGTATGCTCGGACACATTCGTGGAAACAAATGATTAATGCTCAATATAAAATTTTGCAATTGACAACTAAATTTTTTTGTATTACTATGTGGTTACAACTTGTGAATGAGGTGTTTTCTTTACACAGGATGCACGCTAGGTGGTCACTACAGCGGCGTAATTCCTTAAGGAGTGCTATCAGGCTTGGGTCCTTACGGTAGTATCTAAGGATGTGTATTCCAGCGAACTTAATGAACACTACAATCATGCCCCCAGGTCGCGAACGAAGGCATTCGATCGGGTGTGCTTTCTTGCTTCAAATCAAATCAAATCTGTTGTTGCGGATGACCATGGGCTGTTTTCTGAAGGTGAAAAAGCTCTTCGGAACACTCCCCGTGATAAATGGGGTAGATAACTACCTTAATCTTGTTACTTTTGAGTAATGTTAATAATGCAACGTAACGGGCAAGGCGTATCAATTACCATTAGCTGAACGTCCTGCTTGTATCGTCAGCAGTAGCATGTAGCCAAAGCTATAGCGTTATTCGTCTAATTATGCTACCTACATGTTTACTTACTACTACCAGGCTTACTTACCGCATGCTCGTTTGCCAAACACATTTAAAAGCATTTCTGAAATGCAATAAATGCCCGCCATATCACCAATCGGAGGCATCCGATTTCGCGAGGTCAACGCTTTTATAGCTACAGATATGGAATAGTTAACAGCTTATTAAAAATCAACAAATCCGATATTGCACGCATAAGCCCATCGCCTAAAGGTGCGTGCAAATTACGCGGGGCAGCCGCGCGAGCCCGAATTCCACCCGAGTTGACCTTCATTTGCTGCGCGAGCCAATATTTTGATGCAAATTTAGTCGACCGCGACTCTCACCAGCCAATCCAACTTGAAAAGCCTGCGGCGGCTAGACAGACCAGTTCATTCTTGTAAACAAAATTAGCAAAAATTTCCGGCACCTGGAGACTCCTATACAAAAGGCGTAAAAAGCATTTATTTTCTCAAAATTGATTACTTTAGAATTCTATTTGATATCATTTCTAACACTACCACCGCTTCGGAAAAAAGAAACTCTCCCAACATTATTTTTTGCGCTCTTTTTAATAATATATACAACTACTACAACTAGCCTGCAATATATTTTTAGAGTATCAAAACAGGCAATTTCAGTGTCCAGTGTTACTGTGGTGTGTGTGTGGATACGATACATTGGTGGATACCAAAACTACAACCATGCCAACTACGCATGAGCGAACGACAGAAGCTCCTTTAATAAGGTCTCAATAACCGACAGCGAGCGATTCGCCCCGCGGCACGTTCGAGGTTCGTTTGCCGCGCATAATTTAAACGCACCTTTACGTGCATGGTTGTGATAACGATAACGTATCAAAAGTCAAGCAATTCATCCTGGGTGTTAGTGGGGCGAGTGGACTTGCTATCAATATAGCAACAGGTTGCAGAAGCTATCTCAAATTGCATTTTTCGAACGATAAACAATATTTTTCAACAGAGTTTATAAACAATGATTGGGCGAGGTCAGGTCCGCAGATTAAAACAATATTAATAAACTGAATCTCGAAGTGTTTGTTATATACTTATTACTATACTATTTATTGAGATAATTTATTTCAATGCAATTGAAATTAATTGGATCACGAAATATAATTCAGAAGGTATAATAATAGTAGACAGATTTCGAGAATAAAAAAGTTTCAAAGGAATATCACCAAATAAAATGGAAAACGTTGAATGGAAAAATTATATAAACACATTTTTTATAGCAAACATTAAGTATATATTTCCCTGTCACTTTGTCCCTTTGATTTGCTCCTATGGGTTATTATGGGTACCACAAGAGCACCTATTTCTGCCGTGAAGCAGTAATGTGTAAACATTATTGTGTTTCGGTCTGAAGGACAGGTCTCAAGACGACGAGCGCAGTTGTAGCGCCGCTCAGAATTTATGTGTTCTTCAAGAATCCTGAGCGGCACTGCTTTGTAATGGACCTGCTCGTCTCGTCCCTTATTTTCACAAAAAAAAATAAACATCAAAGGGCAAGTAAGCACCAGAAATAAAAACATATGACAGCTGTACATCTTAATATTTACCGAACTGCAATTTATCAATTAGAACATCACAATTAGCATGCTTAATCCAATATACATTGGGCCGGGGAAGCACAAACGACATGCAATTGACTCCTGTGCCACTTAACCCGGGGTCTCATTAGGCAATGCGGTCTTCAATCACCGAACGATATGAATACCAGGAAATCAATTACTACTACCATACTTATTTACGAGATAAGGGAACCTGTTGCACCTTGGCACTATGTGGACCTAGGCCATATGGCTGGTTTAAAAAAAATCCGCGATGTTTAATTCTATTGTCTAGTGTATTATGTACTTACTTACCGCCATTAAGCCGGTGTTTGGTGTTATCGACGTTAAAAAGTTTTTTGGGAAAAAAGTATTTATAATATGCTTTGAAGTCTGATAGTTTTAAAAGTATTATAATAGCCACTGAACTTTTATATGCCATTGGTTCTTTTCTTTAACTAGTATTAAAACAATCATAAAGTTACGAGATAACATTATAACAACACATGTAAGTATGAAATATACATTTTTGATATTTCGTGGTGAATACTCAAATAATTAACCTTTCAAAAGATGCAAAAATGGTTTGAGTACATTTTTTACAATGCCTCGATTATTGCAAAAGAAACAGCTAAACTAATCGATTTTACATGAAGAGAATTTTATATCTAAGATTATTAATTTAAAATTCACACGTAAATTATTACAATGAAAAGTTTTTTGACATTAATTTTTAACAGAAAACAAGAGATTTATATTTTACTATAAAACTAGAGAGTTTTTGTAATTTTGTCAATTATTCTATGCATTACCGATAAATTGGTAATGCATAGTTTAATAAATTACTAAAATCTCCGCAGTTCAACCAGATAAAGTTAACACAAATATATTAAGGGCTTTCAAATTAATTAATAAATTCAAAATGGACACTTAATTAGATTACGACGGCTTAAAATAAAGCTAATTATGAATAAACATTAGGATGAATAGTATCTCATAACAATGATAATAAACATTTATTTCAACACACGCCGGAAATACATCGTAAAACGAATCCGAACAAACTTAAATCATATTGTGAGCGCATCGCAGAAGAACCAGGCGAAGTGGTTCGACTTATTAATATAGCCGTCTCGGATGAGGGCCCCGAGACAACTAGACCTAGTAGTACCTAGGGCGTCGCCCTTTAAACATGAACCTCTGCGGTGTAGAGATTTGCCTGGCAACATAAATCTGTTCACATAAAAACATCAACAATTGTTTAAAGTGGCAAAAAACCTACGGAAGTTCCCAGCTTTTAATTGGCGATTTGATTGAGATCACTTAGGATACTTGCTTAAAGGATACTAGAAATGGACGGAAATGAAATTTGCTCTGTTAACTTGTATTATTTATTGAGACTTCTTTTTTAAAATTATTTTATTTCGATTAGACTTCGTAGTAAAGTAAAGTAAACAGAAATAATAATAAGCCCTTTTATTCCGAAACAATGTACATACAATAATTCTTAAACCACAAAATATCCCTTAAGTGGGCGTACATCTTGGCATAAGCCTCCATAAGAGTTTTTAATTGGAAAACGTTAGTGGAGGCCAATAAAGTAAGTAAATAAAAATATAATATATCAAATAACAGGAAAAAATTTCTATGCTATCTATCTATATAAAAATCATAAATCTCCAAATACCGTCATATTGTGTCTGGTAATTATTGTGACTTTTGCCGCGGCCGTTGCTATGCAACCGACGGTCTGCAGAAAAGTTTGCTAAAGAAAAATCACCAGGATTGCAGGAAGAACTCGTCACTGCTGCCTAATCCGGGAAAAATTTCAAGGAAAATAATTCAAAACTAATATAAACCTTGATAAAAATACTAAATTTATAGAAACATAAACCCAGCTAACCAAACGGTTAAGACCCCTCCTCCCCACTAGAGTTTGTTAGAAGACCCACGAAGATTTTTTTAATACAATATTATTAGCAAACATTTTTTTTTGCTTAACATCATATTAAATAATCTTATTTTTTTTTTATGGAATAGGAGGACAAACGAGCGTACGGTGTTAATTGATCACCGCCGCCCACACTCTCTTGCAACACCAGAGGAATCACAAGAGCGTTGCCGGTGTACGCGCTTTTTTTGAAGGTAGCCATATTTTTTATAAAATTGATAGAATAGAATAATATTTATTGCAACAACACTTGGTAAACGTCTTGAAGCAACATCAGTTCGTAAAGGGACTTTGATATGGGGAGAAGAAATGAAAAGAAACTCTCAGCCCATCTTTAAAATCATATAACAACTTAGCCTACTTAATACATTATACAATTTTAGGTGCCTGCGCAGAACCAGACTACTTATCATATATAATCTTATTTGTTCGTTGTTTCGGGAATATATTTTAAATTCAAATATTAAATGCTATCCGTATAAAGCTTATTATTAATTTCAACCACACGGGAGCGTGTTGAAAATCATCCTAATATATCATTTTAATTATCATTCAAATGAATACGAACCAGCCGCGAGTAGCCAGGCGTCACATAGTTTTTACAACTGATCCCTGATTTCTTTTCGCTAGGAGTAGCGGCAGGGTAACTGAGGTGTGGTCACTGGTCCCTGGTCCCTGGGCCAATGACCTTGGCTCGAGCCATTACCGGGCTATGATAATTAGGTAGACAATTGCCTTTATAATTACGCGCGGTGATTTAACAAAGATACGTGAAACACGTAAAATGTGACCGATGCGGCAGTATGTTGATGGGCACAGTTATAATAATTATTCTGTTTTCGGGGATCGTAGCGCGAGCGATTCATTATTGCACTTATTGCATTCATTTACAACAAAACTTATTTATATTTTGAATGTTGAAAGAAATTTACCAAGAAAAACGCAACGGCAGGTCAAAGATGGAAAAATTGTTGTTTTTGTATTGAAATTGGTGCGTTTGGTGTTCAGTAAAATTTTTTTTTTTGCTGTTTTATGTTTTCATTATAACAACTCGAAAATACTACAGCACTACAAGTTAAATCTACAGTGCCTACGTTGCTAGAAAATCTATACCTGCACGGCTGGGTGAACGCGCTTTTTTTGAAGATCTGTCCTAGACACATTTGATCGTTTTTGTGAAATTTTGGTAGTTGATGCTATGGAAACAATATATCTCAAAATGTCTCTCTTAGCCCACACAATCTCAAAAACAAAATGGCGGATCGTATACCGGCATGAAAGTTTGTATTGAAAGTGAGGTCATACAAGTTTCACAAGTACTTAACTAAAACGTAGCTTGATTAGTTCCTAGCGCGTCAAAAAAGTTGGTAGCACACAACTTAACGCTTCGAAATACAAAGTCAATTAAATGTTCTGATGGTGAATTACGAAAAAAAAACGGACAAGATCTCAATCAAAGCACTATACACGCTGTCTATAATAACCAATTCTAACAACAGAAGCCAAAAGTTGATGCAAAAAAAACCGTGTTTTCCATTACTAAACGTATCATTACAGCATTTAGCCGACTCACTGTCATTATCGAAGTTCCGTAATGGAAATGAGAAGACAATGGAATACTATTTTGGCACTCCAATAATAATACATTATTTGCGTTGATCGCCTATTATTTTTTTTTATGATATATAGGCGATATGACGGGTGGAACAGGTGAGCAAACTGATAAGTAGGATCATCGTTCACAGTGATAATAAAATGATCACGGTTCACATGGCAATTCCTGAGTCACATGTGTGTCTAACGCAACCCATAAAAGAAAAAAGTTCAATAATTAAATTTTTCGGGATATATAATATTGATGACGACCTATTCTTAGACCTACCAAATATATCCCTACATAAAATTTATCGTATACTACAAAAATTATTGTATTAGATTGTCATCTTGCAACTCTATTGCGGATCTGTGGATGAATATAATATAAAAATCGCGATACAAAAATAGGTGATAATCGTAGACGGATGAAAATTTGAAGTTCTATGTATTTGTATAAAATAAAAATAAAATGTTATAAAAATAAAAATAAAAATATTATGGATATGGTCACCCTATTATTTAGGTTGTATGAAAAATTAATGTTGGCCAATTCTCAGAACTACCTGATATGCAAACAAAATTTCATACAAATCGGTTAAGCCGTTTCAGTGGAGTTTGGTAACTAACACCACACCAAAATCACATGTCATCATTATCATAATTAATTATTTTTTCTAAACTGCTGATCTAAATAAATTTTATTTTATGTCAATAATGGACGAGATGAGGAGGACGTTCACCTGATCGTAATTGACACGCCCTGCCCATTACAGTGGAGTGCCGCTCAGGATTCTTGAAAACCCCAAACATTCTAAACGTCTCCTTGAGACAAAGATGTAAAGTGGTCAAATAATTGCCCAGTATATTTCACTAAATTAATTAACTAACTTCTTTTCCCATTACAAAACAACCACCATAAAAGAACATTAAACATAAGAACAAAAAAAGCGTGTACACCTTCCTTAAAGGCCGGCAACGCTCCTGAGATTCCTCTGGTGTTGTACGCTCGTTTGTCCTCCTATTCCATAAAAAAAAAAACAATAATTATGTACATCGGGAAAATATTGTACACATAAAAAAAACTTTCAGCGGCTAAACCATTTGGCTTTATATTCATTTGCACTAATGACTCTGGCTCTAGATACTCATTATTGCGTCATAAATTCAAATTAATATTTGAAGTATTCATTTTTCTTGAACCATATAATATTACATTGATAATGTTGTAAATTATTATAACACAATAACAATGGGCCTCAACAAGTTAATTAAGTAAATGATTAATTAATGATCTAAGTAATTGCATAATTATTAATTATAATATTCCAAATCAGCATAAAAGAGACAATATTATCTTTCTTAATGATGATGACTTTTTTATGGAAGAGGTGGACAAACGAGCGTATGGGCTACGTGATGTTCAGTGATCACCGCCGCTCATATTCCCAGAGGAATCACAGAAGCGTTGCCAGCTTTGAGGGACGTGTACGCACTTTTCTTGAAGGTATGTCGTATTGTCCCGAAAACACCGCACAAGGAAGCTCATTCCACAGCTTGTTTGCAAGTGGAAGAAAGTTCCACATTCAGATGGTAGAGATGATATTCTCATTTGCGCCAGACCAGAGATGATAAAAATACTCGATATGTTGCTGGAACTGCGCTTTGTAGAGCGCTAAAATGAGGGCCAGCTTGAAATATTTCCCAGCCCAGGTTCTTCGAAGCCAATTTGGCTTTGCCCTCCAGATGACCGCGGAAATGGCAATCGCTTGATATTTCGAGACCCAGAATTCCAATACTAGGCGAAGCTTTAAGGAGGTGTTGTCGAAGAGTGGTGATACGACAAATGGATTTTTTTGTGGTTAACACGCAAACTTGAGTCTTCTGGGGGTTAACTTGTATACTCAGATTAAAATTTAAATATCTGATAAACATAATAATCTATTTTCAAGACACCCTTTAATATGTTGCAAACCCACTGAACCCTGATAAAGATTAAAACACCTTTTTATTATTTTACTTCTAAATTAATCTAAACATCTACATATATGTTATGGTTTAAACCCAATTTTAGGACTAACTAGTTTTTCCTAGGTGAAATTAGTTCAGGTCTTTAGGCAATACAATAAACCGGACAGACTAGGTTTAACTAGTTTCTCCTTCGCCTCCGACAAAATCGATATATCTAGGCTGGAAGTAGTTGAGCCCAACATGATAAGGGTGACCCACCCCTAAATATATTATTTTTATTTTTTTGACAATTATTTTATTTTTATTTTACTATGATTCATGCATTGAAAAATACATGCAACTTAAAACTTTCATTCCTTCTACAAACTATTTTTGTATCGCGATTTTATATTATTATATTCCATCCACAGATCCACAATAGGGTTGCAAAATGGCAATCAAATACAATAATTGTAGTATGATAAATTTTCATGTACAGTTCATAATTACAATTTAATTAATATGTATTTGAATATGCATTAATTTATATGGCAATACAACATAATATGCTGGTCAGCGAGTATATTATATATATTATAATAATATATAATAATAATAATATAATAATATTTACACACTTTTTACACAAATTATCTTGCCCCAAGTTAAGCATTAATAGCCTGTTTTATGGGTTACAAGACAACAATATATTTAATACAATATACTTACTTAAGCATACATTAATTCATATAAACAAACATAAATACATTTAAACATCCATGACTCGTAAACAAACATCCATATTCATCATATAAATGCTTGCACCGCTAAGGACTGCGTAGGATCGCTAACCACTTGGCTATACAGGTCGTCAATTATACATCATCTACTCGCATACAAAATAAACAATAACTATAAATAAATTACTATCTGTGAACTAATATAAGTTTAAATACTACATACCCCATACAGGATTGATAAAATGAAGTCAACACTTATATCACTCAAATCATCACAAAATCCATTCGTAATAACAAGATGTTGTTGAAACTTATCATGTCAGAAGTACACTTAAATACATTTGAACAGTCATTCACCTTAACCTTCAACCCTTTAAACAAGGAGAGATCACTATCAAATTTATGGATGGATGGATTTGTTAAGATTGAAGAAGTTTTTTAAAAAAACATGGTTATAAATTTACTTTTAAGAACACTGTATTGTACATACAGGGGCATGCAAATCATATAGGCAATTAGGCAGTGCCTACCTCATTATGAACCTAATTAAATATAGAACTAGTGTTAAAGTTAATTTAGTTTAATTTGGTTCCGGTATTTTACTACCAAACTTCTATTGAACACCCACTCATAAAAATTTTCCATACGCTAGATAATAAATACCTACAGTAAGCAATCTTTGCTTATTCCAAAGCTCAACTATGACTAGTTAGATCCAGAGTGCCTACCTTACTAGAAAACTAATGCACACCCCTGTGTACATTTCCAACAGATAACTAAATATAAAATATTTGTCATAAATGCTGATCTCGATAGAAGTTCTTGTAAAACTAAACACACAAGTGCCAAAAGGGCAACAATGCCGAGGCTTGGGCGGCGGTTAATTATCCTAAATCAGTCTCAACAAGAAAGCACCCATAATCATAAGGAGTGGATGGTGCTGAAGGGATGAATAATGAATTGGACTGGCTATGTCAGCCAGTTAAATAATTAAACAAGGTCCTCTTTCCATGTCTTTTCAGACCCACTCTATCATTCGCCCACTATATCATTCTATCGCCTCTCGCCACGAAGTGCTTGAATGATACCACCACCTTTCTGTAGCCCGAAGACTGTTGAAAGTTTCCAAACAAAAGTTAAAAGCTTTATACTTATGTCCATTTTTTATGCACACTGCATGAGTCTTATATTACTCAAATGTATTAATAATATTATAAAATCACACTTTATTTGTTTCTGATGCTGAATTGACTGAAATTGCTATATATATATATATTACTTATGTAACAATGATACAAATACTATTATTTTAAAATGTATGTACCTATATATTAATTCTGGACAGTACTACAAAAATAGAAATCATCCTTATGATATAGAACCAACAATCTGACATTGAGTTCCTGGATCTAATCCCTCTAAGGGCATGATACCAAGATTCTTGGATCTCCCCCCCAATTGCGTGTGATTTTCACTACAAAACGTTTCAGTGATCTCCCAATTGACAAAATTTATAATACAATAGACAGCCAAACTAATCCACTAAAAAAACCCCACAAATTTTGTCTTATATGTCATTGATGATGTGAATGAGCTGAAAAACCTATAAGCTTAGTGTAAGAGAAAAAAATTGGCTTTCAGTATCTACCAGTGAGAGGCTACTTTGCACATTATGCCTGCAAGATAATGGGCACCACAATGGCGCCTATATCTGCCATGAAGCAGAAATTACTGTGTTTCACTCTGATGGGTGCCTATGAACATCTTATGTCTATAGGTGACGCAATTGTGGTGCCACTCAGAATTTTTGGATTTTTCAAGTATCCTGAGTGGCACTGCATTGTAATGGACAATGTGTATTCATTATCATCAGTTCAACATCAATCTCTTCATAAAATAAATAAAAAAATATTTCAAGCTGTATGCTTATACGACAAAAAATTAAAATTTAATCTGACACTATAATATTTGTTCTAATAGTACCACGGAGAAATATTATATTTTTATGCTTCCTTTATAGCATGAATCTTGCAAGTAGTTGATGTCACAACTGGAGGATAAACAGTGTGAGATGAAAGTAACAGAAAATATTAGTGACAAAAACTATAACATTTATACAAATGTTGCACAGATCATCTGTTTTTTAATGGAAATCTAGTTAATAAATTCCTTAATTAGTTTAAATCATTTAAAAAATCTTGATATACCCTTATCATAATTATTCATGTCTATTTGTCTAAATATATATTTTCTCTGTCTCTGTAATCTATAATATTACATTGACCAAAGCTAGTTTTAAAATTGCTATTATTATTGTATTTTAATAGTTATTAATTTATGCTAAACATGCTGTATACACACCCTCATGGAGTTGCAGCCTATCATTCTATCCTATCTATATCTAGCTTATCTATTTAGCTGATAGTTTTTCTGTTAATTATGTATTTGTTGTAATTCTGTTGTGTACCTATTAAATAAATAAATAAATAATAATATATATTAACTATCTAGAGAAATTAAGTGTACTGCTGCAGTGTGAGGCTAAACAGGAGAACATCTTTCAATGTGAAACAATAAAATTATTGAAAATTATAAAAAAAGGATGTACTTGAGACCCTTGTATATTGGTTATTAAGATACTATTTAAAAATAGTGGTCACAATATTGCTCGGTAGTTAAATATCAAAAACTCTTACCTTGAAAACTTGTCTGCCAATTTTTTTCTAGTCTGCAAGGAATAAATCTGTCCATAGGCTCTGGGCGCACCAAAACAGATTGTTTTCGACTCACAGGACTGCATTGCTGCAGGAGCCTTCTTTCGTATGATTCACTAAACATTATTATTGAGTTTATCACAAGTCCTTAAATTAATTTTAAACAGTCAATTATGTATGGAAGAATAAGACTAGAATGTTTCACAGAAACTCGCAGGTTATCATTCAATCATAGTATCGATTATTTATTATGTGCAAGAGTGTACCGCATCGGAAGGCTCAATGTTTTGGAATAATTTGATGTGCAACAAGAAGTGTACTCAGTGAGCCCCTTGACTATCATTTGAATGCATTTGACATGTACAATAGATCTGCTTTCTAACGTGAAGTTTTCCCGAAACTAATTACTTGTAACCACAAATATATTTATATTACACTTTTAAAACACGTTTATTGTAAAATTCATATGAAAATTATACAATTATGTACACAATTTAATGATTTTTAGGAATGATAAAATGAAAATGATACTGTTTCTGGCACAAAGTTTGGTGTTGCCATTTTCAATTAAATTTCGAAATTAAACGGTTTTATCGTAGACAAAGAATCACTATCGAATAATAATTATTATGTTCATACTTTTATACTAGATATCATAATGTAATGATATTTTATATTTAAATGCATTGGCACAGCGAAGCTTATAATTTTATTTAGTTTCACTAGTGGTAATTACAATATAACATTTATAATTATGCTAAGTAACAAAGGTCTTATTACTAAATGCATTAACTTTTAAGGTGAATACCGCATGCTAAAATATGTGTAAAATAGTTTTATAAAATAAGTATAAGTTATAAAACAACTATTCTATGATTATTTAAAATTAGAAAATTAACAAAATCTACCAAACAAGTCAAGATATAGGTACTAAACAAACCAAGAATACACAATTAATTATTTGAATAACAATATTTTACAGTGCAAAGTAATCTATAAATGAAACAACCGGAAACAAACAGGAAATGCAAAAAATCATATAGATAGCAAAGCATTTAGAAGTTTTTAAATTTCATTGAAAGTTACATCAATAGATCTTGAATATGAATGATGAAACAAAGAAGAAAAACAATTCTATATTCTATTTATTACTTTTACAGTGAGATAGTTTCATACATAAATATAAAACAACTTGAAATATACAAAGCTTATTCAAAGTGATCCATTGGCTGCGTTACATTCCTTTAAGTGTTGAGGCCAGTTATCAATTATCTTTCCATGGGAAAATTCTTCAGTGCCAATCGTATGGATTGTTTTAGGGACTCCTAAATATCATGGTGTTTAGAGCAAGCTGTACACTCTAAAACTGACTATAAATTATAATCCAGCGGGTTAAGATCGGGATTAGACGACGGCCAGTCTTCAGCTCCGGTAAAGTCCAAAACGTTCGTTTCCAACGAAGACAAGAGACAAAATCTTTTGAGTTTTGCTTTCGGACAGGACTTCTTCGAATTCCTTCCCTTACTGCTTTTTTTCGTACGGATACAGGGCACTACGTGGACAGCCTGATCTTTTTCTGTCACAAGCAGAGGAGGTCTCATTTGTACCTATTAATAGCCCGGTACACAAACATTTTGGTAATACCAAGCGTATGGAGATTACTTTGTGTAATGCAATCACAGCGATATTGTACAATATATTGGCGCCAAAATGAAAAAACTCAACGAACAATCAAAAAAATTATAAGTTCCAATTTCAAATTAAATATTATGTTTATTTTTAATTGTAATAGTATATATGGCCAAACTAAGTATGTATTATATTATATAATTGAATCAGAATCCTAGATTTACAATATAATAATTGAACGTTATTCCAGAAAAACGTTCCAAATCACAATCATGTCAAAATTGAGTTAAGAACGCAACACTGGTCACGTGATTCATATTAACAGACTGACAAAAAATGATGTCATTTAAAGAGTGAGTAGGGCACTCACTTTTTAAATGACATCATGACTTAGTAGCCCAACCCACATGTATGGAACACACTAATATTTATTAAACTTTAAAGACGAATTCCAAAAATGTGATGTTTGTGGCATGGAAAGTTTTTCAAGAACTACGTCCAATTAATAATAATAATTTTATATCCTCAATTGGAGTTGAAATACTAAGGATCTTTTATCTGATAAGCAACAGGGTTTTGTCAGAAAAGTATCTACGATGTTATACTTTTTGAACTATACTAATAAAATTATAAATGACATAAGCAATAATAATGAAATTGACGTCATTTATACCGACTTCAGTAAAGCGTTCGATAAGTGGACCATTTAAAAAAAATAACTTAGGGACATCTATGGCAAATCGGAAGAATTGTTGACATGGTTAACATCATATTTGGCATCCCAAACGCTTGTGGTTAGGGTTATTGGTTATCTTTCCCGAGATTGCAGCTATCCGGGCTGCCACAAGGCTCGCACTTAGGCCCCTTATTATTTACCTTGTATTTAGTTGCTTATGCACTATATGAAGATGGTTTATAATTATATACGTTGGTAAAATTTTTGGAGGACCAAAAATTGCTTCAAGATGATATTGACAATCGCCACTAAATATAACCGTAATGAGGATGTTTGCATACTTTTAAAATGAGATCTTTGCAAATACGTGGAAATGCTTCACAATTTCTGTGTTTACATAAACCTTTAAGCTATGATATAGACAATCCTTCGCTTTTATCACAAATTGGTCTGCATGTGCGTGGTTTTAATTGTAGGCTTAGATCTTCCCCCCATGCACATTTAATTCCACCACAGTAATTATGGCTTAAACTCTCCTTCACAGCTAATGTTACAATTATATAATAGTATTTTTAATATAGATGAAAGCATTGATATATTTTTTTAAATCTTAATTTAAAAAGAAAAATATATTGCTCTCCGAAAATTGTTGATTTTAGTTTAAAAAATATTCCATGTATTTAGTATAGTAACGTTGTGCCTTCATCATTTTATTATATTCATTAAATTCTTAGTGCATAAGTTTATTAATTGTATTTAGTTGGTAATCCTTTTTGTATAAATAAATCAATGACGTTCTATACATATAGACAATCATGCACGTCATACAAAATCAAAGCCAAAATATGGCACATGCCACAAATGACATCTTAATATAAGCTTCGACTATACTACGTCTACACACAGTTGTTTAAAATATTATTGGTCAATAGGCAGCAATGTAAACACTTATTCAGTTTAAGCTGGGCATTTAAATTTGTAAGGCATTGACTAATTGAAGTTTGAGTATGTTGCATCACTTTACATATTATATTGTAATTGAAATGATTTGTAAATCGATTAAAATGTTAATCTTGATATAAAAGAGTGGCAATGAGCTTCTTGCTACTTCTTCTCATTAGCTCAACCCTTTACGAAGTAGCGGTAGATTCAGTAAGAAAAAATATATTTTTGACATTCATAAGTGTCATTTCCGTGACCTACACTTAAAGTGATTTTGATTTGAACCAGATTTGGACAGTGATATCAGTGAAGTAGCAGTTAGGTTAGGTTAGGTTACACTCAGACGAGAAAGAGGGTTGCTTGAGGGTTTTAGGTTTGTCAGTGTGTCCCTGTTTTCTGATCAAGATCTGTTCAGACGAAGGTTTTATACGTTTTTAATCAAAAATCACACTCATATTATAAAGGCGAAAGTTTGTATATTCATTTATTGGTTTGTGCGTATATTTGATACATCTTTTACACTCTAAATGTTATTGGTTCTAATAAGTTAAGGTATCCTATAGGTTCTCATTATAATGAGAGCAATAAACAATCAAATAGAATATTTTTATTTACATAAAATAATGGTTATTAAAATATTAAGTTCCCTGAAATTTGTTAAATTTTGTCTTTGAGACAAAGAAATCTTTTCCAGAGTATCTTTTTGGTATTTGAAGTGTAAGTGGACACCATCATATCTTGGTATGAGAGCATTTGTCAAATTATAAATATGAGTAATTGGTCTTTTGTATGTGCGCAAATTTGCATAATTGTGAAAATATATTGACTTTCAAAAGAGATTTCAAAACTTTTAAAGTTAAAAAAGTTTTATTATACTATATGAGTATGAATTTTTAAATGCTTAAATCTTTTAGTGTTTATTTTTCCTGATTTCATTAAATATTGTTTTTGCACTGTAGGTATTTGCTACCCCTTCAACACTCTAGGCTCTTTAATGTGATCCCTTTGTACGTTGAAGTAACAATTTTAAACAATACATTTTACTGCAAAGAACTCATGTCTCAATAATACGTGTACAAGAATTATGTAATAAATGACTGTATGAAATTGAAAAACCAAAACCATATAATATAAACTATATATATAGGTAAGGAATTATCAAAAAAAAAATGGTAAAGTATTAAAATTATTTATTCCTACTTTAGTTGGTAATATCACAATCACATGAAGTTTTTTTGAATTTGGCGCCTTTTGCTAGGTTCAGCTTATAGTTATTAGGTACTCCTAAAGTTTTACTACTACAGCCGGGACACATTGTATAGATGGAAAGAACTTCGCAATAATATTAGGAATCTCAGCGCTATTCTAAGAAGTATCGTTTAAATTCATTGAAGATGGTATTACTCTTTTATGCACTCTTTTAGAGTTTAGAACATTTTTGGTTTTTGTATTTTCGATTTCGGCTATCAAATCGGCTATAAAAATGGTTTTACGAGATTAGACTGGCTGAATGCACATACTGTTTCGAGCCAAAGAAATAAAGATTATAGCCGTTATCTGTCAAGTGTCAATGACTGCACTTATTTTTTTCAATTTTCATACAATGTCAATGATACAAACAATCGCTTTTTCAGAGTTTGGCTAATCGCTAGGCTGTACATATTATTCAACATTATAATACATTAATATATTTGTATTATAACTTGTTTAAATATTTTTTTTGCATAATTAATAACTAATGTAACGGAAGTATTAATTCACATTAACTGTAGCTTATTTAATGTTTTAGGTGTCACACAATAAGTGCGCTGTGCAGTATGCTGCAGTCTGCACCCAATTGGCATTATTGGTAATTCGCATTCAAGTTATATACATTATTTTTATATATTGGTATTATTAAAGCTATTATTATAATTACCTTTGTAACTATGGATAGCAATCGTTGGGGCAACGATGACCGTTCTGAAGATACCCCGGTATATTCTAGATTATTTATTATATGTGAGCGTAAGTTGACTGAGGAAGATTTTAGAAATGCCTTCTCAAAATTTGGTACAATAGAGGATATAAAGCTGCCGATCGACCGCAATACGGGTCAACCAAAAGGAATTGCTTTTATTAAGTTCTCAAGAACCTCTGAAGCAGCTGCTGCTCTTGAAGCAATGAATGGAAAAAATATTTCTAATTCTCATCGGCCCCTCAAGATATTGGTGGCTTCCAATCGTTCTGAAATTCAATCTCATGATTATGACATGGATAGATTCAAACGCTTATTTATTAGTATTTCAAAAGATGTCTCAGAAGATACCATTAATAATGATTTTAAGAATTTTGGATTCATTGAAGGCATTCAGGTAATGACAGATAGAAATACAGGACAGAGTAAAGGTTTTGCATATGTGAAATATCAAAGGTTCTCTGAAGCAGCACTTGCATATGAACATTGTGATAGAAAGTATCGACCTATCTTTGCCAGCCCGAAAACTCAGAAGAGACGAGAAACAATGTTTGAATCAAATCTTAATTCCTTAACATCAAGGAGTACTATTTTATCAATGATGAATATTCAACCGAGAGGCTTTACTCAACTACACTTTATGTGTAGCCCAGATCTAATGGAAGTGCATGCTGCCAGACTTTTCAGTATTATACCCGGTATGATCAGGTGTAGACTCCAACTTGACTTAGTTAGAAACTGTAACAGAGGTACTGTGGAGTACTCTAATCCAGTATCTGCGGAATATGCACTGGAACAATTGCATGAGTTTGAATATCCCCCAGGACAAAGGGTTTTTGTTAAACCTGCATATATGAAGTTTGCAGGGCATGAAGAAAGTTCTTTTAATTTTTCTAAATCTTACAACAAATTGAGAGGTGCAATTAATTCTGCAAAAAAGTCAGACACACCTGATTTAGCTCAGTTAGCACAGGCAATTGCAGAAGCCTCAAAACTAATTAAAGCAGCAACAACAGGATTCAATGATGATAACCTAGATGTAAATGATTTAAATTACTGTAGTGTAGAGTTGCCTCCTACACAACCACTAGCAGATATTGATAGCCCAGTAGCTAAAAGATGCTTTTTAGTATGCAAACCCCAGCCCCCTCCATTGACTGCTCTTCGTGATGTCTTCTGCCGGTTTGGAAATCTTATTAATGTCTACACACTACCCAATAAAACAGTAGGCTTTGCTAGGTATGCTACTGAAGAATCTGCTAATGCGGCAATAAAAGCTTTGCATGGAGCAGAGATATGTGGGGTCCGTATTAAGGTGTTAGAAGCAGTAGAAGAGGTACCTAATAAGAGAACGAGATATAATTAGGACATATAATAAATAACAAATTCTGGACAGACATGACTTGAAGACCCACAGTAATTATCTTTGGAGTTTCTTACAGACATATTTGTTTAGTTATACATACTTACAGACTAATAAATTTTTTAAACAGACTGACATTTGTTATGTTGACCAAATTATAATAAGTAATCATAATGTGCACCCATCCATTTGAAATCATTTGATATCTTGGAACACAACTGACCTTAGTCAATACAATTATTTTTGTGACTTGCAACCTTACTAATGTTGTTTAATAAAATTCATTCAAATGCTTTTGCACCCTTGATTGAATTAATATGAAATATTGTAATTTTATAACAAATTTTTCTATTTTTTTGTAGAGATATGATTTCGGTTTTCAGTCTGAAGCTTTAGTAATCCTACCCAACTACAAGAAAGTGTTCTTGCCTGGAACCAAACTAGGCACAAGTCTGAAAAAAGAATGTAAAAGACAACAGTCTGCTGGCTAGACCTCAAGAATGTATTTATTAAACTAATGGGCTCTTTGCCTTGTATGGGTATAACTTTCCAAGCATAGTTACGTTCCCAGTTATAAATTGCTATAGCAGCAAAGGAACAGAAATTCCTTGCAGTCATAGTAAGGCTATTCCAAGATTGCTACTTTGCCTCCATTATTATTTTATATAGTTATAAATAATCTAATAGAAATCCACCTACCTTTAGTACAAATATATATAATTAACAAGTCCCAAAAGATGTGTTTATCAGATAAAATACATATTGTGAGTACCCATCATAATAGTTACTTCATCAGATTAAAATAAAAAATAATATACAGTCCACTTGGCCTTTGCAGTTAACTTAATTTTTTTTTCATATCTGCAATACAATATGTTTTGGAAGTGCATATCCAGTGATGTGTACTCTTAATTAGACACTTTCTTTTGAGCCGAAATGTGCAATATTTTATATTCATAAGATTTGAGCCAGATGATTTTTATGTCCTTCAAGTCTTATATTTATAGGCCACAGCAGACCTTATTATTTCTTTGTTGATTGTTGAGATTTACAGGTAATGCACATTCAGTTCCTTATGAATCATGGCACATGCTCTAAGTACATTATTCTGGTGGTGCTGGAGAATTTCAATATTTGATCCCCAGTTGTATGCCATATATCCATACTGGTTTTATGATACATTTGTATATAAGGGGTTTATTTTTCAGACTAAGCTAGAGGTGGTTAGATGTATAGATTGCATACAGGACGGGACCCATCACTAAACCCTGGAGCACTCCCGCTTGTATTTGGCAGATGAATGAGAAAAAATTCTTGCATTTTACCTTTTCATGCAGGTAGGACGTCAGAAGCATGCATGCAGTATTTGGCAGATGTAGCTTTTGTATAGAAGGCTCTTGTGCCACACGCGGTCAAAAGCCTGCTGTATATCGAGAAATACAGCTGAGTGATTCTATGTGCTACTCTACATCTTTTTGGGGATCGGGACGAACAAGGCCTGACTTCTGAACTTTGTAGTTTAGATCCTTTGGCTAGGTTCTCAACCCAGGTATTTCTGTTGTTTGCAGTCAGCTGCTGCTTTAACGCGTCGAACTAGAGCTGTGGTACATTATCGATCTGAACTACAGAGTGGAATAAAATTGTATGAAAGTACACATTCCCTGGAATATCGCAATTGCAACGGCACATGCACATGGGATCATCCAAAGAAACATTTTTCTTTGGTTGGGATGCAAAATGGACGAACGCATCTGATCACGTGAAGTGCCAAACGCGTATTTGCTCTATCGTTCCATAATGTGCGCGGGAGCCAAATTGGTGATTGGGAATCACATTTTATTCTTCGAGCATTGGAATAAGTCGTCTCAGGACGAGTTTCTCGAGAATAAGGAGAAGGCCTGTATGTTGTGACTTCTGTAGGTGGCTTGGCCACCATGTTTATAGTGGACACATTCCGCAATATTGGAAAATATTGCAGTCTAAGTATTGCATTGTAGTGGTATTGTCAGCAGTACAGTGCACTTTTGGAATGTCAAGAACTATGAATTGAAGTAGACGAATTCCGTACATCAACCAAAGGAGGAAGGCAAAACCAGGCAAATGCCACAGTTTGTGTCTAGGTAGAAGAAAATCTAATATATCCACCTCTTGAAATCCGGAACAATGGAACAATGTGCTTTTATTGTTATAGCAGTGCCTTTTACGGTACTATGAAATGAAGTAGACGAATTCCGTACATCAACCAAAGGAGGAAGGCAATACCAGGCAAATGCCACAGTTTGTGTCTAGGTAGAAGAAAATCTAATATATCTACCTTTTAAAATCTGGAACAATGTGTTTTTATTGTTATAGCAGTGCCTTTTACGGTACTGATCAACAACTTGCTCAGCATCGGCATCCAAATATTAATGATATGTATAACAAACAGTTATGTTAACTAATTTGTTTAATAATATCCTAACAACTGAAGAAATGCCAGATGCATGGAGAAAAAGCATACCTACTTGTTCCTTTCTACAAAAATAAGGGAGACAAAACAGAGAGTGCGGAAGCTTTCATGGAATAAAACTCACATCACACATCCTGAAAATTTGGGAACGAGTGCTCAGTAAACGTCCAGCATCTATAATATTACTAACGAAAAACCAGTTTGGTTTCACAACCGGAAAGGGAACCATGGATGCAATTCATGCTGTTAGACTGATCGTGGAAAATGCTAAAGAAAATGGTCAAAATTTGTGGATGGTATTTATAGACCTAGAAAAAGCCTTTGACCGAGTTCCAAGGACATTGATATGGGAGGCGCTTAGAGCGCACAGTATACCTGAATGCTACATACATATCATTACTTATTATTATTCATCATAGATATGTATAACAACGTCCAAACCTGCGTCAGAAGCTCAGCCGGTCTATCCAACAGCTTCGATATAAAAGTTGGCCTCCATCAGGGTAGTGCACTAAGCCCTCTGCTATTTAATGTTGTCGTGAACTACCTGACGGCAAAAATCCAAAAACTAACTCCATGGAATCTCTTGACGACGTAGTACTAATATCTGACAGTGTCCAAGAGCTACAAGAAGATTTAGAAAGATGGAGAGAGTCGTTGGAACATAATGGCTTGCGAATTAGCAGAACAAAAACAGAATATTTGTTTTGTAATTTCAATCCCAACCCTTCACTTGACCCGGGCATCACGTTAAGTGGCACGGCTCTCCCTAGAGCTAAAAGTTTTAAGTATCTAGGTTCCGTTCTCTCCGAGGATGGCTCTATAGAAGCGGACGTAACACAGAGAACGACATCTGGATGGATAAAGTGGCGTACTCTCACAGGGGTGCTATGTGGCAAGGTCTATAAAACGGCAGTAGCCCTGTGCTTCCCCGGGGCGTAAAAAGAATAGGGTAGTCCCAGGCCCAAGGGTGTCGTAAGAGGCGACTACGGGCTTATTGAAAGTGGGAGAGTCACGCTACCGTCTTTTGACGTCAGCACAATCGGGCCAGACTCGTCCGGGTTACTTAACACACTCGCACAGAGTAGCGGCTTAATGCCGCTATGTTTCACATAGGTGAGTGTCGAGGACCGGAGGCCATTCCCCCCCGCCCCCATTTCCCCCCAACAAAATATGGAAGCGGTATTTAAACAGAAATTACCCCAGGAGGGTACCGGCTCTAGTAGAGCCGGAGAATCCCTCCCCGAGCATTCGCGCTCGGGCTGTCCCTCGTATTCTAGGGAGGGCACAGTACCGCGTATGTCACAGGACAAACAGTGCAGCAACACCACGGCACCCCGCTCCACGAATGTGGACTTTTGTAACATCAGCGGAATTCACTCAAACTTAAACGCCGCCTACCACCACCTTGAGACGGCGCAGCCGGCCTTGTGTTTCCTTACGGAGACGCAGATATCTCGACCTAGCGATACTATCATATTTAACGTACCCCGGGTACAAAATTGAGCATAATTTTTTGCCTCATGCCGGGGTATGTGTGTACGTTAGGGAGGATATCTGCTGTCGCCGTCTAGTAAATTTTGAGGGTAGGGACCTGTCTACTCTCTGGCTCCGCGTAGATTTAGAGGACCGCGTCCGCATTTATGCGTGTGTTTACAGGTCCCATAGTGGTAACGGAGTCGAGCGGGCCGGATGGCATTTCTCCAATCGTGCTTAGAACGTTGCCCCTGAGTTGACGCCGGTGCTAACGCGTTTATTCCGGCACTCTTATTCCAAAGGCGTACTCCCTGATTCATGGAAGTCAGCCCTTGTCCATCCGATCCAAAAAGACAGTGCGCATCCGGCAAACTACAGGCCTATTGCTATTACCTCCCTGCTCTCCAAAATCATAGAGAGCATAATTAGCCGCCAGCTTTTAGTATACCTAGAGGGTCACCAGTTGATCAACGACCGACAATACGGCTTTCGCCATGGTCGGTCGGCAGGTCATCTTCTGGTATACCTAGCACACAAATGGGCGGCGGCTATTGAAAGCAAGGGGGAAGGCCTGCCAGTTAGCCTGGATATAGCGAAAGCCTTTGATCGTGTATGGCACAAGGCGCTCCTCTCAAAACTTCCATCATTTGGGCTACCCGAGAGCTTATGCAAGTGGACCTCCAGCTTCCTCACTGGGCGCAGCATACAAGTCGTTGTCGACGGTTTTTGCTTGAATACCAAGCCCGTGAACGCTGGAGTGCCCCAAGGCTGTGTGCTATCTCCCACGCTGTTTCTTGTATGTTGTATGTTGGAGGTGTCCAACATATCATTGATATGCAGACGACAGCAGTGGTGATGCCGTATACACGGGCCATGCAGGTCTCTGTCAGGAAAACGTCGACTAGTGCCGGGAGAAACTTGTGTCTTCTATCGAGTCCTCTCTCGAGAAGGTCGCGGAATGGGGTAAATTGAACCTTGTCCAATTCAACCTCCAGAAGACGCATGTTTGCGCGTTTACCACTAAAAAAACCCTATTTGCCGTATCACGGCTCTTCGACAACACTTCCCTTAAAGCCTCGCCTAGTATCGGAATACTGGGTCTCGAAATCTCGAGCGATTGCCAATACCGTGGCCATCTGGAGGGCAAAGCTAAATTGACTTCGAAGAGGCTGAGCGTCATCAATAGAGCACGGCAATACTTCAAGCCGGCCCACATTCTAGCGCTCTACAATGCGCAGGTCCGGCCACACATGGAGTATTGCTGTCATCTCTGGTCTGGCGCACCCCAGTATAAGCTCGATCTATTTGACCGCGTGCAACGCAGAGCAGCTCGAATTGTCGGGGACCCAATGCTCTGTGAACGGCTGGATCACTTGGCGTTGCGTAGAGACGTCGCTTCACTGTGTGTCTTCTACTGCATTTATCACGGGGAGTGTTCCGAAGAGCTGTTTAACCTGATTCCTGCCGCCGAATTCTACCTTCGCACGACACGCCACAAGTTAGGATATCATCCCCACCATCTGGATGTGTGGCGGTCCTCCACAGTACGATTTTCAAGGAGCTTTCTTCCACGTACTACAAAGCTGTGGAATGAGCTTCCTTGTGCGGTGTTTCCGGGACGATACGACATGGGTACCTTAAAAAAAAGCGCGTACACCTTCCTTAAAGGCCGGCAACGCTCTTGTGATTCCTCTGGTGTTGCAAGAGAATGTTGGCGGTGGTTATCACTTAACACCAGGTTACCCGTACGCTCGTTTGGCCTCCTATTCCATAAAAAAAAATTAAAAAAAAACAAGCAATAAGACCCATGAACAAAAGCTGCATACCATCGAAATGCGTATGCTGAGATGGGCGGGAGGAGTAACTCACAATGACAGAGTACAAAATAAATATATAAGAGGAGGCTTTAAAGTTGCACCCATAACAGAATCTAGGCTCAGATGGTACGGACACGTAATGCGTAGGCCCGACGATTATGTGGTGAAAACCGACCCCGTGTAACGGGATAAGGCGAGGACAATGAAAAAAGAAAGAACAAATAGTTATCCCACCGTATTGGGGACTCTAGTGTTCACGGGAATTGACATTGGCCTGTATTTATTTGGATCCGAGCCATCACCTTTTTGGGGATCGGATGAACAAGCTTACTTCTGAATTTTGCAGTTCAGATTGTGTCTAGATTCGCAACCCGCTACTTCTGTTGTTTGCAGTTAGCTGTTGCTTTAATAAATGCATCGAACCGGGGCTGTGGTCCACTACCGATCCGATGTAAAGAGTAGATAAAAATCGTGTAAAAATATCCATGCCCTGGAATTTGCAATTGCAACGCCAAATGGGAACGCATCTGCTCCCTTGAAGAGCCAAACGCGGCGGGGCGTCGGTAATTTGCGATGTGCTTGAGTCGTGAGAAGGCGAGAGGCTAGAGCGGGTCGCGGCGGAAGAACACCGACTCCAAAAATTACAATGATCGTATCTAGAGTTAGGTTGTATAAAAATAGGCAATTATTTTTATACTTTTTAGTGCATATTATATCTATTGTTTTGGAATAGTGTTTTAGAAGTCGGTTGTTTTTTTGTTAAATAAAATTATTTGATGATTTTTAGTGAATTTGAAGTACACTAACTAACAATTTGTCTAAATATATGTAGATATACTAAATTTTTCAATTCAGCAATGAACGTAAGCGCTTTGCAATTTGATTACAGACAGTTAGAAATTCTGCCACAGATCGCACCCATACTATATGTCGTTAAGAGGGGACCCGGGTCAAGCGTAATTTGAAAAATAGGGATTTGAAGAAACTATTGCCGTTGCGCCGCACCCGGAACACAACTATCTATGTGTGCATGAATAGCCCGTCTTTTGTGTGAGTAATGCGTATGATGGGGTGCGCGTACGCCACAAATCTCGTTTAATTTATCAACTTACTCCGTACTGGCTCATAATTAGTTTTTGACCCTGGCTATTGATGCACGGATTTGTAACGTTGCTATACTTTGACTCTGCTCGCACTCGGCTTGTGAATCGGATTTTGATTAATTGTTTTCACTACCTACTGAAATATTTATGTATCAATAAATTTTAAATCTTTAATATCTTCGAAAGTATTAATTTAAATTAAATGCTGTAAAAGGCCATGTTGATCTATATTAAATGCACAATGTATACTTAATTTTATGAGGGGCACACTGAAATGATTGGGAATAAGAAAAAGCACATGCACGGTATAGCTAGATTGTATTTTATTGTTTTTCGAAGTATTCACCGTTCAACTAAATGCACTTTTCCATTCGTGCAAACCAATCATTAAAACAGTAATTTCAGTCTGAAGTTGGTGTTGACAAAATGGCTGATTTGTACGCTTCCACAGCTGCTTCTGGGTCTTCAAACCGTTGACCGCGTACTAAATCTTTCATTCTGTTGGATGTAAAGAAATTGTTTGGGCTCAGATCAGAACTGTTCGGAGGATGGTCTATCAGCTCAACGTTTTACTGCTTCAAAAAATCATTTGTCTTCCGAGCCGTATGGGAACTCGCATTATCGTGATGTAAGATGATGCGACGGTTCGGGTTATTTTTTCGGAGTTCGGCTATCATTTCTGGCAAACAAACCGTGATATACCACTCAGCGGTAACTGTTCTACGTCCCTGTAAAGGAATATTAGCAACATGCCTCTTTTTCGAGACAAACGTAGAAACCATTTTCTTTGACACGCTGCGGGGGCGAACCACTTTCGTTGGTTAGACCTCGTCTTCGAAGACCCAAACTTCTGACTGATGTTTCTTTCAGGTTCATATGAATAAATCCATGATTCGTCACTTGAGACGATATTATAAACGGCATTTGACTTCCCTCCGTTGAAGTGTTGCAGAGTATTCCGGCACCAATCTACACGAGCTGCCTTTTGCTCTTCGGACAAATTGTGGAGTACCCATCAGGAAACTAGCTTTCTTACACAAAGTTCATTATGTAATATCAACTGAATTGCACTCATTCCTATACTGATAACAGCCTGAATCTGCTCGTATGTCACATGACGGTACATACAATAGTTCGCACAGCTGCGATGTTTTCAGTCGTGACCGCTGTTCTTGGTCGACCTGCAGAAGAAACAGTGCTGAGCGACACACGACCGCATCGGAAATCGGCATACCAGCGGTATATTGTCGTTTGACTCGTTGCTTCAACATCATAAATCGAAACAAGTTCACTGAGACATTTATCTAGAGATAAGCCGCGATGAAAATTGTGATAAATTATGGCACGAAAATGTTCACGCGTGAGCTCCATTTCTGTCAACGACGTGTCAACTTTAAATCAACATAGTTTTTGTTTTTGAACTTTTTTTTAATTTTATGAATGTCATTAAGGTTCTAAGAGGCCAGTATCCAAATCCTAAAAAAGGATTTATTGTAACTCGATCAGAAATATTCTATTCCCGATCATTTCAGTGTGCCCCTCGTATAAGGATTTATGCTGTATTGCTTAAATTCGCTTCGTAAATAAGCCATTATTTCTCGTAAATAGTTATTGTTAATTAAAAATGGTTATTGTGGGTTATCCCTAAGAGATAGACATAAGTATACCTACCGTCTGTGTCCTGTGTCAAAAAAATGTGTTCATTTACGACATCACATTAGAAAACTAAAATGATCAGTGTTTCTCTACTATGATCATTATCATGAAGTCGGAAGACGTCAACTACTCACTACTGGACAAATTACCTCCCCCAAAGATCGCCAGTCGGTCCAGCGATGCCCTCATCCAACCTGTTCCGGTTCATCTTGTGGGGGGCCTACGAACACTACACACTACATCTTCTATCTATTACAAACCGCATCAATATCCGTTACGTAGTTTTAAAGATCTATGAATACATAGGTACAGACAGCGGGCACGACTTTGTCGTGATGATACATTTTACATTCAATCACGAATGTAAAATATATATAAATATTGAAAAAGTGTATAATGAAAAGAATGTAATAAGGTCGGCTAGAATTTGAGCCTGATAAGTGATATGTCTCCTCTGTATAAGTTTAATTTATAGTTAAAAAGCTGAAGAGCTTCAACACTACAATTGATCTAAGTGATGATGAATTGTAGGCCCAAGCGTATTACTGCGTAAAATTTTGGAAGTCTGTAAGCTACGAAAAAAACCAAGTATTGCGGAATTATTAAAGTCGTTATACTCCCAAATCTGTACTATGTACGGTACTACTGTATGTTCGAAGTAAACTGGACAGGAAAATGTCAAAAGCGGGTTATTCGAGGATAACCTTAAATGTTTTTTTTTCGGTATTACTCCTGATCGCCTAATAAATGATGTTTCCATTGTGGAAGTAAAATGCAATATAAAATTGAAGAAATTAATACGAAAGATGGAATAGATAATTAAATTTCTGATTTTTGTACACTTCACAAAAACATGTTAAAATTTAAAATAAATCACAATTATTCTTGTATCATGTTTCATCATCATCAATCGGAAGACGCCCACAGCTGGACAAAGGCCAAATTTTTTATCATTTCATTTATCATGTTTACACAGTCAAAGTTCTATTATATTATTTTATGGAGCCCTAAGGAAATAACTTTATGAAACAATTGAAAAAGATAACGGATCTATGCGAAACGTGGAAGCAATTCTAGAAAAAGTTTCTACGAATGCCTGCTATCCGAATTGATTGACAGTCCTATTAGTATTCGTAGTAGTATAAGAAATGACATCAAAAAGAATTCTAAAGGTATCAATTTTGAGAAAATAAATGCCTTTTATGCCTTTTTATTCCAAGAAATTGACCTGTACGGGGAAGAGTAGAAATAACGATATAATAAATTACTTAATTATTTGGAAAATAACTATATTATGTTTTGTGTGTAACAATAAGCACCCCCTTTTACATATCTTAATTTAGTACGTTTACAGTAGGTAGGTACCTATATATCGAAATAAATATATACATTATCGGTTCATGAGTTGAATAATCACAGTCTACCTACCCAAAATCTCTACTCCATGTCGCTGATGGAAGCAGCGGTGATTGATAAATACAAGTTCAGTATCGGCCAGCTCCGTGTCAGTGGAAACGCGCCCTTATGCTTGTGATTGCGTGTATAATAAATTTATACATGCTTGTCTATCCGTAGGTAGCTTATATTGATTTATCCTATATAAATTAATATAATCAGCAGTCACGCACTACATACAATACATCTCACATTCACGAAAATTATCCATAAATATATTCTACTAAATCGACTAGCAAACCCATAATATCTGGGCGATGCATAATCATAAGTTATACTCCGGACTGGCCATCCAACGCCCCTCACCTCCAGCCTTCCCCCGAATAGGGACAAATGCAGCTCAGACCGATTTTACCTACATAATTTTGATTAAATAGAGGTTTCGTATTCCCCTGTTTTCCTCTAGAATATTGAACCTACCAAAAAAATTTTTGATACAATATTTTCAGGAAGAATGAGTATGTCGCAACGTTCTCCTGTTTTCTTAAAAACCTTTCAAAATTGTTACGTATTCGTCTTAACAGGGCGCGGGCGGTATAAAAATTGTATTTCCTACGATGTTTGAAGAGTCATATTTTCTTATGTAGATAGTTGATTGAAAAAAAATAAACGTAGAGACATAGTTTTAGCATATCTAGATTTTTTGATAACAAAATCTCCTCTCTAGAATCATTATCCAGGGAGAAAAAAGGGGAATACGTTTGTATGGAATAACGCTGCTAGCGTCCCCTCTTAAAGAGGCCCATTGGTCATCATTTCGACTACGACAACGACAACTTAAATATCCGGATAGCAAAAAAATATTCGGAAGAGTATCGTTAACAAAATATAAAGTAATCAATCAGCCACATAAAGAATGGAATTATAAAAGAAATAAATAAAAGAAACCAAGCCAACTAAAGAAGAATCCTACCGATAATGAAATGGAACGCGAATTTAAGAATGCAAGAAACAAATTGGTTCAAACAATAAAATGCAAAAAAGCCAAATATTACCATGACGAATTCATGAAATGTAAAAATAAAGCGAAAAAAATGTGGAAGATGATTAACACTCTTTCAGGGAAGCATATCGTTAAGAATTGTACTCCCCCAAATTTAAAATGTGACGATGGATCTCTCATAACAGAACCAAATGAAATATGTCAATTTTTTAATAGCTTTTTCTCAAATATAGGCACACAGCTAGCTAAAAATATTCCAGCAAAATTTTACAATAATGATATACTTACATTACCCAGACTGAATCCAAACTCACAGCTTAATCAATTATCTGAATTAACACTATGCACTGTCGATGAAGTATCAAAAATTATAGACTCCTAAGATCCTAATACAAGCACAGGTCTTGATTCAATTAGCACCAAAACCCTCAAATACAACATTTAATTGTTTCAGATTTAACAAACTGCTTAAATAAACTACTTTCAGAAGGATTGTTTCCATCAAATCTAAAAATTGCTAAAGTATCTCCCATTTACAAAGCTGGAACAAAATCAAATCCTAGTAACTATCGACCTGTTTCAGTGCTACAAATACTGTCGAAAATTCTCTTCGACTTGATGCATATCTCACTAAAATAAATTTTATATACGAGAACAATATGGGTTTCGACCCAAATCAAATACACTTAGTGCAACAATAGATTTAGTAACAGAAATTAAATCCAGAATTGATCAAAAGCAAATAGCAATAGGCGTATTTTTAGATCTAAAAAAAGCTTTCGACACAGTTTCCCACTCCTTACTATTGAAAAAGCTGAATACTATCGGTATTACCGGAACAGCCACAAAATGCTAAAGTCTTATTTAAGTGATGGATATCAGATTGTCAAGCTCGGTAATTATCAAAGTTCTCCTCAACCTATTACGTATGGGGCTCCGCAGGGATCAGTACTCGGACCCTTGCTATTTTTAATATATATAAACCACATACATGATATAGGACTAAAGGGCCATTTGACCCTGTATGCTGATGACATATGTTTGTTTTATTTTGGTCATAATATAACAGAAACTATAAAAGATGCACAAGAGGATCTTAACATACTTCAAAATTGGTTTCACTATAATCTGCTCACAATTAATGCTGAAAAATCTTCCTAAATATTATATAATATTTAAAACTAAAAATAAGAAACCGTCAAACCACAGTGAATTATATATTAATAGCCAGCCTTTGCAAAAATCTTATAAAGAAAAATACTTAGGTCTTGTACTTGACAGCAACCTAACATGGCGTGCTCATATAGAACGCATACAGTTGAAGCTTTCTTCGTTATTAGGGTCATTACGGAACATGTCTAGATGCATTCCAGAAAATGTTCGTCTGCTAATCTATAACTCTCTCGTAAAGCCTCATCTACTTTATCTCATTGAATTGTGGGGCAGCGCGGCCAGAACCAACTTGCAACCCCTTCAAATACTACAAAATAAAATAATAAAAATTCTATATCACTACGACTATTTAACACATACTAAAACTATTTATGCAAAAACGAAACTTATGAATATTGAACAACTGTTTAAATACAATACAGGCATACTCATATTTAAAATAATTAACGGATCTATTCTCTCTCAAATTACATTCACAACGAAAAAATAAAACATCTAATTATGAAACTCGATACGCCGACCATTTCACACTACCTAAAATAAGAACTAATTATGAGAAAAATAATTTAACATTTAAGGGAGCACAACTCTATAACAATCTTCCAAAGGATATCAAAGAAGCACCTTCACTTAATATTTTTAAAAGAAAATTGCTATCTCATATACGAAGCAATGTAAATATAAAATAAAATCGCATATAACTTGTACCACAACCCAAGAACCTGTCTTGATTGTTACTTTGTATCAACTATTTTGCTAATAATCTTGTTACTCATTTACTGTATTTGTTAGAAGTCGCTTGCTACTGTGATATATCACTGTGTCCTCACACTAAATTATTGAACTATATGTTATTATTAACCACTTATTCTTTATACTAACCACATATTCATACGGATAAGTAATTAATACTAACCTTATTTATTATTTAAGTTACTTCTCATGTAAGTGACTTTTTTTGTCTTAATGGGAATAAAGAATTCTATAAACTGAATTTGCTCCTAAGAATTGAAGAGTTCCGTTACTTTGTCATGGATTCCATAATCAGAACCTAACCAAACTCTCAAGAAACTATCTTTGAAGTATATCCGTTCCAATAAAAAAAGCTTCATCGAAATCGGTTGGCGCGATATTGAGTTATTCGTAAATTTATCATCCACTTTGCTATACGTGTGTATAGCAAATATAAGACTTTTATAGTTTTCTCATGGATGCCATTGTCAGATCTGGACCAAATTACAATGGGACCACACGGGAAGAACCAGCTTTCAAATAAAAAAAAAAGAATTATCAAAATCGGCTCACCCAGTCGAAAGTTTTGAGGTAACAAACATAAAAAAAAACATACCGACGAATTGAGAACCTCCTCCTTTTTTGAAGTCGGTTAATAAATCAAGTCGTTTAATTTTTTTTCATTTAATAAGTATTTTATTTATATAAAAAGATAATTGACACAAAATAAATATTGCGTCGAAGTTACGAAATGAAATTACAATAAATTTTGACGCTATAACTTAATTTGCACAAAAAAAAATTTGCATTTAATCCATCATACGTATAACTTTGTGAAGCAAAAAATCCTCTAGTTTATTGAAAATAAAAATAACAACAAAAAGCATTTAATTTCAGCTGAAAACTTCCAAAATAGTAATATATAATTATTCTCACATATTTTTATAAATATAAATAGATTTCAGTTAATTTTGTAATTTTTAAAATTATTAATTTCAATAATTTGTTACCCACGTGCGCGTAAATATTACAATATGTTCTTCAATTTAAATAAAAACCTACACAAACAAACATAATAAAAAGCAGATCGACAAAAATAATTGAATTGATATTATCTTAACAAAAAATGGTTGTATTGAGGTAATCATTAAAAGTGGCAAAGTTATGTGGATTCCATAATGGCTTGTTGCAACAAAGGCATCAATTGCTCATTATACAGAGGATGGTTGTTTCCATGTGTGATTTTCAGTATTTTTTCTGCAGATTTGAAATGCGCCAATGCACGGGGTAAATCCATTTTATAGAGTAATATCTTGCCATATTTCAAGTGAAGAAGACCCAAAAGTGGGTGGAGAGGGCCGTAATAAAACCTGGAAAAATGCAAATATAAATTAAAGAAATAGATTTGATAACAACAAAAGCCAAAACGTAACAATGGAAACTTCAGAAACAAAGCAGTGATTACACGCAAATATTACGACATGTACCTAACGGTAATGAAACTGCAAACCGTAGTGACACAACAGGACGAGCGCGAGGGGGTGAAAGGGGAACGGGACGGGGCTTCAGGTCTAGAGATAATGTGATTGTGTAGTAGATATCTTCTTAATTTGCTGACTTACCTAAAGCAGGGCAAAAGTTTTTCAGCATAAATACACGCTTGTTCCCACAGTTGTACTTGTATGAGCGCGTCGAACGCTTGGTCCAAAGTCTGCGCGTACATTACATTGAGAGGGTGGAGAACCCCTTCCTGTCTCTCGAGGCAAAACTTGCATACGTCTACATCTGATTATATTTTGTTTAGGTAAATATTAGATAATAATATCAGTTGTCTGTTTGGGTAAATACACTTGAGTGATTTAAATACGTTTATCTACACCCATGAATTAAATCCTCTATTAAACAACAAGTAACCATTACATCATCCAAACCAGTGTTGTAATGTTGTACTGAATTTCATTATGGGTTGGGATTCATATTCTGGGTGTAGATAAAGTCTTGTATGCAACTGTTGATAATTAGGTATTAAAACACTCATAGGTGTGATCTATTGTATACTGTGATACTATTATCAGACTCGGCTTCGCCTGATAAACCACATTCGTGTTTTAATACCCCTTATTACACAACAGTTGCATAAATAACTAATAAGGTCCGTGAGGAGGCGTTCTAGGTAGTTTTCCAATTACAGCACTATAGCGCAACAACCGGCATTATGCTCAACGTTGAATGTTCCAACTAAAGCAACGCTTCTCACAATCGAGCACTCCTCAAAAGTACTGCTTTCGCGTGATGCGTGCAATCGATACCAACTCAGCTGCAGAAAATTAACAAGTGTTTTTTTTAAGTTGGCATTGTAGACCACGGTCGATAATTTTTAAACCACAAAAAATAATAGTAGGATGAAACCCATTGAAAATGGAAGAGAATATGACAAAAATGAAAGGAAAAATAAATTACGGGCGATCTAAGGTCGGGAACTTTTCAACAAATTTCGTGGAAAAAAAAATATTTTGTAAATTTTTTTTGAATTTTTCACATAAATTTTGAGGTTATGTGAAAAACATTACAGTAACCCAATTTTTTTTTCAACACTGAACTAAGCGCACTCTGCTGGTACATTTGAAAACTAATTCACGTTCCAATTAAGTATCAGCACAATTCGGCATTGTGCGGCACTGAGTCGCATTATGCTGTGTAATTGGAAAAGTTTCCTAATAAGCAATCCATGACCAAGTGTAGGTACTGTTCTCTCTTTCATAAACAACAATGAAGAAACTGTTAAATTTACAAGCAGTAATCTGTAAGCGTTATTGTGTTTCGATTCGAAGCGCGCGCGTTGAAACGGAGTTAAACCTGAACTGAATAAATGTTTTACATTACTGCTTATTGACCAAGAATATTTTAAACAACTGGAGGAAATGCGGCAATGTATAGATATAGCAGTCGAAGCTTATTATGGTGTCATTTGTGGCATATTTCGGTATAGAACGTCATTGAGCATTCTGGTCAAGATAGAAATTGAACTGATTATATATTCGTAAAGGATACAAGCTACCGATGTACCACGCATATTCTGCAAATGTACTTCGGAAAACTCCATAGCTGTGATAAATTTCTCAACATTTTCATCCGTATATGCCGTAGAGCAATCGGAACAGATATTCTCTACACTATTCCCATTTTCAACATGCACCCTACTATTTGCGCTTTCTCCATTTTCTATACCATTCTCGGCAAATTCCTTTTGAACTTTTCTTACTAGAACACAATTCTCCTTCCATTTTATATTAACTGGATTATCACATATGCTGTTCAGGCATTTTGCGGCGTGTAAATACTTCAGTGGTTTCTCATCTGCAATAAAGGTATGGAATTATAAGAAGTAAATATCCATGTCTTAGTGATCGCCGCCCATAAATTAAATCACACATATATATGCATTTTTAAACCCCATCCCCGTGCTTGTCATTTGTGAAATCCTCGCGCTGTAATGTCACATTTTTTCAATTTTATTCTAATTTAAATTTTTAAACAAAATTCACAACCTGAGAGTTGAACAAGACGTGACGTGACTCGTTGGGTTCAAGTCACGCATCGTTCATAAATATTTTTGACAAATTTAATTTATAATGATTCCCAGATGTGATGATTATCCCTTTAACAAATAACAAATTATTTAATTTTATTCTATTTCAATAGATCGGACAGCAAGTTTAGTGATGTTTCTTACAAAATTACTTTTAACCCTGTTCCTTGCCTCAATGTCACATTGAGATACCACAACCCGAAGTGTGACTTAACTTATGGATGGCCCCTTACCAGAATATTTATCATGATTTTTTTAGTCGCAGTATCCATCGTCATCTAGCTTCATCATCTGTAGCAACTTGGTTATTCTACACTGTACGAGTTCATGATGTGTATGAGATAAGTATACCCATCATGAGTATGAACTTAGTGATAATTTTTACACGACGAAACGTATGGATTGCTTTATAATTATTGTAAAAACACATGAAGTCAAAGTAAAGCATTGATGTTACAAGGAGGCAATTTTTGAATTTCGAAAGCGAAAATTGGATGTTGACTATTATATTTCCTAAGTTTTTAAAGATAGTTTGATATTATTTCGTAAAAACCAAAACAATATCAAACTCTCTCTCTACTACTACCCCACAAAGATGACTCAACTTGTTAAAATATTTCGGTTAATTCCTAAGTCTATAGAAATCCACCCAAACTTCTGAAAAGGGCTCATTCCAGCATAAGGACTGAATTCAGAAAAATATAGCCCTAGCTGGACTGCACACTTACTAACCAGATTTATCAACACATCCTTCTTATAGTAGATTATTGATTGTAGATAAGCAAAAAAAAAACAGAAAAAATTATGCCATCCAAAAATAATAGATACACTCGTATACGTGGTACACACACAACACTCGAAACTCAAAAACACCTCCCAGGTTGTCCAAACGCAAAAAGATAAAATAAAAATTAGGATTTCCAAGCCAAAAGAGAGACTGACCTACTGGCAGAAAAAAAGAAATTTCAGGATATATTTGTGATTGTTAGAATAAATGGCAATAATATTGAAGAGACAATTGTTATTATTAATTTTAAATTAATTAAAATAAAAGCAAGTTACCAACAGAAAATAATTAATGCGGATAAAAAAAAATACGTATTTGAAATAAAATGCGAACTGTAATGAAAAGACTTGCTAAAAGCAACCATTGAAGTTACTGATTACCATCTTTTAAAAATAGGATGGTAAATCGTTATATGATGCATCGACTTTATAACACAGTAGACGACTAATTCCTACACAGATAACGCGCAAGTTGAATACAGAGATCAGGAATGCGATAGTGCTGTGATCTAACTATAATTGATGACGATAATCATGTGTGTCGATAAATTTAAACAATGCTTTAAGCTTAGATCATTTATACCTCTAGATAGACTATGACAGTTATGAAAACGTCGAAAAAAAATGAGCTAAGAATTAAAACTAAATTTTATTTTGAGTAATACACGCACACTAACATCAAGACTCATACAAATCGCTAGTGTAAGACATAGCTTGTCACGCACACTAAACTAATATTCCTGGCTTATTTTATCGGTTGTGTAACAGCAAGAGACTCTATCTAGACGTAATATAATTATTTATCTAAAGGCTTTACCATTTCAACCTGATTATTAAATCTGAAATTTTTGTTCTGCCTTTCTTCAACAGATATATCTAAAAGATTTTTCGCCATTTCTCGTGCTTGGCGAAGCATAAAAACTCTTTTTTTGGAACTGAGCCTGATGGACTCAGATCAGTCATTATTAAAAAATAAATAACATGGGATCGCAACTTTAGTATTGACTCGATAACACGGTAAGCGATGACTACGGCACAGCACTACACTGTAGACGTGCGGACAGCGTGGGGAGATACTCCCGCTTTTTACCGCAGGCCCCGACTGCATTTAACTCGCGCGATAATTAGAGTTGCAATGTATTCAATCAACCATCTGGGGTGAGAGGACGCGGGGTACTGAATGCTCATTGGTCAGGTAACGATCACAACATAAGCAATCACACTACTGTGGTATATGAGCGTTCGCCGTTTATAAGGTTTAAAGATCGATGATGATGAATGGCGTGCAAAATAGATGTCCATGCGTGTATAGGCATATAAATAAAATTGAAGTGTCCGTTTACTGTGTTGATATAACGGTTAAAAAATTTATTTTAAAATATTTGCATAAGTATCTGTTTGTTTCGGCATTGGCCAGAGGTGATCACTGGCGTACGGCTGGGCTGATATTGAAAAGATTTTACCCGCAGATAGCCAAAAGTTACCTTTGTTTAAAAAATGTTATTTTAAAGTGATATCCCTCTCACTTCAAGGATTAATTATACAAATTATATTTGTAACAAAAATTTATGAATGCGACACTCGATAGTTGGCTCAGTTGGTATGAGCGCTCGGACGGACCCAAGAGGTCGCGAATTCGATTCCCGCATCTGTTATAAATTTTGGCTACAAATTTAATTTATACCTTTGTTTAGTAAAAATATTACATTATGAGAAAATCAGACTCAATGTTCAAGTGTAAAAAAGTTCTACGCTCGATAGCTCAAACATATTATTGTATAAAAGTAAATTAGTAGTTAGGAAGAGTTACCCATGCATTTGTCACAATCGCAAACGAAGTAATAATTTTCTAACAGCTCCATCTGTCTTTCGTAAGGCGTTTTCATGAGATCAATATATGATATTCTTATCTGAAATGTCAATATAAAATCGAGTTAAATAATACTGATAAATATTATTTAAATTACATGGGTAAGTATATATAAATAAGAAATAAAATATATTTTAAATATTGCAATTAGATAGGGTACAAGTTACTTTAAAGATGAAATAATCAAATATGGTGATAAAAAGTAATTGTTCCACAAAATTAGACAATTTATGGAGCGTTCGTACATCTAAATATCGGCCCTCCGGGGAAGTTCTGCAATGAAAGCGATGAAGTAAGTAATAGGGTCTGAATAGCGGAAGGCGCGGGGAAGGAGGGGCGCACATGCGCAGATCGCATCCAGCGTACAATTAGCGTCCTTCGCACAAGCCAATATAAATGTATGCGACTGGCAATATTGTCGCTCCCCTAAGGACCATGTAATAATAAAGCATTAAAGGTATTAAGAAAGCACGGTATCAGTTGAATAATTTCGAGGAATAGTTAAATAATTAAGAGAAAATTGAATTTATTTTCAGATTTGAGAATTCTATAGCTGACTGTCACGCTAACGCGAGCGTGCCAGTATGTTGGATGGGAAGAAAATATTTTGTGTACGAATCTTTAAATTTTTTTTGCTTATTATTGTCGGATTTGTATACTGGGCCTCTGTTTAATATGTAATCAAACACGCATAACGGCTAAATAGCTGTTTTAAACACTTGATTACTCTAGCACTTATAAAAACAAAAAAAAAGCAAAACAGAGAGACACACAATGATGATATTGGATATTATTTGAAAAAAATATTGATCGAGGGTTAAAAACAAAGGAGAAAAGAGTTGTGAACGTTTGTATGGAAATGGCCGTTAATGTTATTTCTTAAACATAATTATTAATAGTTCGCGACGGCAAAATTGAAAGGAGACGAGGTGTTTGGGGGCAGATCCATTTAGATACCTTTTTTATTTGTGCCAAAACTAGCCGATGATCGATCAACTCAGAAAGAACATCTTAGTACGCCATGGATTCGCTGTCCGGATCCATCTTGTGGCAGCTTTTTTTGCCCCCCAAGTCGCGTATAGATTTATGGGGCCCCATACATCAGCAATGTACTGCTCTTTCTGCTAGACTATATTTCGGATGTTCATTCTAGGAAGTTGTAGATTTAATACAAGTATACCTGTCGCAGCTATGCTAGCTAGGTCGCGAGTTGAATGCAGTCTGGGCCTGAGGAAAGAGCGGGAGCATCTCCCCCCGCTGTCGGCACGCCTCGCATCGCGTGCCTGCAGTGTAGTGCTGTGCCGTTGTTGACAGTTATCCTTATGTACGCTTACCGTGTTATCGCGTTAATACAGAAGTTGTGATGCCGTGTTATTTTTTTGATTTTAATAATAACTGATACGAGTCCATCAGGTACCATTCCAAAAAACAAGTTTTTATTCATCGCCAAGCACGAGAAATGTCGAAATATGTTTTTGGACATGTGTGTTGATGAGAGGCAGAACAAAAATTTAAGAATTTAAATGAAAAAATAATAAAACAATTTTTTCATCATATTAACCTAGTGTAAAATGGTAAACTTAGAGCATTGTTTAAACTTATCGACACATCCATTATTATCGTGATCAATTAAAATTAGGTCACAGCACTATCACATTCCTGAACTCTGCATTCAACTCGCGCTTACTTTCAAGTATCTATCTGAGTTGTCACAGAACATAATACTTATGTATTGTCCGTGTATGTGTGTTAATCCTGTCAGTTATTACAGGATATGCTTACCTTTTTCCAGTCTAAGCTAGGCATGTCCTTAATTGCCCGTATATTGATAGTTTTTCCGTCAAATGTGGCTACAGCGTTGGGTTCACAGCTGTGGTCTATGATAGAGGATGCTATGTATATGCCGGTCCCGATGGAGTTCATGTCTATGTCGAGGATTGTGAAGCTGTTAATGACCATCTGAAATCCAGATATTTCAAAATAGTATTTACAATGACTCTTTTATTATTCCATACCTTCTGACCCTACAGACGATTTTAGGACCCCCTTTTTAACAGCATTTTCAACTATAAGAGTAGAAATTAACATATGGTTGGGAAATACAAGAATTATTTGTTACAATCGAATTTTATTTACATTTTAGAGATATACTAACTGAATAAACACCCTATCTTTTTGACTTACGTAAACCGATTTCGTGGTGCGGTACGCAAAGTGTTTATGTGAGTATGTTCGTTTTTTTTTATGAAAATAAGAGACGAGACGAGCAGGACGTTCAGCTGATGGTAATTGATACGCCCTGTCCATTACAATGCAGTGCCGCTCAGGATTCTTGAAAAACCCCACAAATTCTGAACGGCACTACAACTGCGCTCGTCACCTTGATTTCAAATAACTCTCCACGTACAACCAAACTATAGAAAGAAATTCCGTGCGCGGTGTTACGAGGGGTACATTAAAAAGTAGTTGTTTTAATTTATTTTGTATGAAAATAAGGGACGAGACGAACAGGACGTTCAAGTGATGGTAATTGATACGCCGTGCCTTTTACAATGCAGTGCCGCTCGGAATTTTTGAAAAATCCAAAAATTTTGAGTGGTACAACTGCGCTCGTCACCTTGAGACATAAGATGTTAAGTCTCATTTGCCCAGTAATTTCACTAGCTACGGCAGCCTTCGGACCGAAACACAGTAATGCTTAGACATTACTACTTCACGGCAGAAATAGACGCCGTTGTGGTACCCTTAATCTAGCCGGCATCCTGTGCAGAGGAGCCTCCCACTGGTTTCACCATAGGAATTTATATAGGTTACATTCTTACCCGCCCAAACAGCCCCATTAGATCCACAGTATTTGGTAATGAGAAATCTTTCATAAATTCATACAAAATTACACATAAAGAAGTAAAATGGTCCATTCTTTTTCTGTCCTTCTTCAAATCTGTATAATCTGAAAAAAAAGGATGACAGTATTCAATATACACTAGAAAACTGCAATAATATTATTCCAAGTTTTCAAGGCAAGACTAATTGCTATGGAACAAAAAAGCCTCAGCATGGTAGTAACCAATGAACATTAAATTGCTAGGTTTATTTGGCATTGCATATCTCTGGAGCACCAAAATATAAATCCGAACAGTGTTAATAGTACTCTTTGAATATCTCGATCGCTTGGCGTTGCATAGAGACATAACTTCGCTGGGTGCAGATGATGCTAGCGCATTTATGACAAGGTTTCTGAAGAAATGTTTGACCCGATTTCAACCACACAAATCGTGACTGGATGGCCCGAAGCTAGCAGGGAGCAGTAGCACCAAGGAGGTACATGGTAAATATTAGATAAAGGCGAGCTGATGAAGACAGGCGAACGAAGCTCTACTATGCATAGAAAGCGAGTTGGTGAAACTCACACGCCCAAGGTTAAGTAATATAACTCATTCCTTAATTTAAATAGCATCCGACAGCCCCCTGTGCAGGGCTTCTATGGAGGTACAAAAGTCGGCTACACACCACACAGTAGGGCCAAACACTAAGTCTGAGATCTATAGATCGTACTTAGACTTTGCACAGACTTATCTAGAGACTTATCCCACTTTATTTGGAGGGAAGCTCCTTTGCACTGGATGCCGGCTAGATTATGGGTACCACAGCGCCGCTTATTTCACCCATGTGTAAGCATTACTGCGTTTCGGTCTGAAGGGCGCCGTAGCTAGTGAAATTACTGGGCACATCTTATGTCTCAAGGCGACGACCGCAGTTGTAGTGCCGCTCTGAATTTTTTGGGATTTTCAATAATCCTGAGCGGCACTGCATTGTACCGGGCAGGGCATATCAATTACCATCAGCTGATCGTCCATTTTTGCGTTTCTTCTTGCGTCTACAGAATTACTATTGTTCGTTTTAAAATTCCCGCATTCAAAACTGTCTGCAGTCACGCATCTAAAAATGTGATATCCGCGTATTTCAATATAACCAATAATAAAATAAGTTAGAATACTGTTATAATTTAGTATACTTTCGGTTGTAAACGTTTGTGTAATAATAATCGACAATGTACTGTGTATAACCAACCGCGCGCTTGAGCTTTCTATTGGGGTGCCTTAAGCTCAGTATAATCTCAGCTGTCAAATGACTATATTATAACCAAATCAAAGATTGCGCTAAGTTTGAACTCAGGGTCGGTAGTTAGGGTCACCGGGAATTCCCTAAGGTAATGGGGTGGTATCAGAGGATTGATTAAATACCTTGTCTTGGGATGGTAGGATTAGCCGCCCACGCCAATACGCAAAATAGGTTACACAGTAAACGCCTAGTTGCGAATAATAGAACTTGAAATCCTATCATACATCACATACCATGGATGTATGGTAATCCACATGTATTCACATTATGAAATGCGTTTCCTTGTGTGGTGAATTCAGGTCAATATGTCATGGGAACCTCTAAATAATACACACTTCATAAGTAACACACCGGCAGCACTTCTGTGATTCCTCTGGTTTTGCAAGACGGTATGGATGGTTATGTGATCACTAACCATCAGTTCACCCAAATGCTTTTTTTATATAGAAGAGGGGAAAGAGCCCCATGTGATGGGAAGTGCTGACATGATATCCGCAACTACACCAATATTCAAGATTATAAAATTATATAACTTATAGATTGACTTACGAGACATTAGATCTTTCCACATTCTGTAGGAAGAATTGGAATAGTAAGATTTAAAAGAATTTCCATTTCCGCGACTCAGCTTGTTAATAATTTTTGCCAACATCCGTGCACCATCAGGTATAATCTTAGGAGCCACTCTTTTTAAGTTTGCACATTCCCACTAGAAAATGTAAACTCACTTTACTTGAGGAAATCAAACATTTCGTTAAATTTGTACATAATGAAATAATTTTAATGCTAATGACTACTTTACTTAGGGGTGTTTAGGGAGAACGGAATTTACCATCTTATGCGGCCAAATTGTCAACCCCAACTGTATGCGTCAGGTGACGGCGGAATCCCGTACAGCACTCACAGTGCTATACCACGGACGGGGCTCTGGCGACCGATTCTTTGCCGGTATAACCTAACCTTTGCCAGGAGTCTGGCTGTAAGAGACTTTTGGCAGCCTTGGGGACTAAATTCCCTGTTAAAGTTCCATAAGTGCAGAAGGGCTAGGGGTTCAACTGCATAAAATAATGCCCCAAGATAAATCATTTCTCTCTTAATATGAACGGCACAAATTACACATAAAAGACAGCTATGTAATCTGAGCCAACGTCGTCAATTACGTACCGGATCCATTGATGTGAAGTTTTTTAGTCGTGAAGACAATGCAATAGACAGATTACGACTGGATAGAAGACAGAAGAATAGGAACTTAAGTGGTAGCTACGTGGAATATAAGAAGCCTTATCAGAAAGGGTTAAGTAGAAAATGCTATGTTGGAGATAACACGATTGAAAATAGATAGATCTTAGATCTCAGCGAAGTAAGATGGTCGATAGGTGATGACATAAAATCCCAAGAAAAAATTAATAGTTATTTAAACGCAAAATGGGGAAAAGGAAGTGCAAGAAAAATTAGTCGGTAAGTTTGGACTTGGGAAACGATAGTGGTGACCCATTATTACAATTTTATTCAGTTGTGTTTTTTGTATACATGGACCTGTCCAATGCCCAACCATTTTTTAAAACCAAATTAAAACTACGTTATTATTGCTTCACACTTCAGAAACTCTGAAGTGAATGTTAAACCTTATTTCAGCACTGATGTTACCTCAGACACTGGTTTTTAGTTACCAGTTTTGGGAAATTGAAACAGATTGACATTACAAAGTTGAACAATCTCAGCGTCAAACTGAATACAGTGAAATAACTAAACCACGCGCTTAGTGCTGACGTCGAAATTCAGAAACAGAACTCGGAGGGGACTTGGTTTCTGTTCAAAGAACCAAGGGTCAAAATAGCAAAGATGAACTTGGGCTACAAGAAAAGAAGTAAAAGATGGATATCAGAAGCAACATTGGGCTTCATAAACGAAAAAGCCATTGCAAGAACGTAGACCAGGTTAAATACTCTAAACTGAACACCAAAATTAAAGTGCATAGTTGGAAGGAAAATGCACAGAAATAGAGTTGCTAGAGAAAATACACGATTACTTTAACTTGTACAAAAAGGTAAAAGAGTGTATAAAAACAAGCAGGAAACAAGTGTGCCGGTGGATAAGAACATGAGGTCATTGATAAATTGTCATGAGGAACAATACAGAACTTGGGAAAGATACATATTGAATTTGTACAGAGATGATAATAAACCCATCTTGCAGAGGGACAGCACTGATGAGATATTAGATGGGCCTTCCATATTAAAATCGGAATTAGTAAAGGCTATAGACTCCATGAAGAATGGAAAAGCTGCTGAGCCTGATAGGGTGTATGCAGAAATGCTTGAGTTGGTAAATGACAAGGTGTATGGGACTGGGAATACACCTGAAAACTGGTTTAAAATCAAACTTTCTTTGTCTACCCATAAAGCTCATGCTAAAATATGTGTGAATAAGTCATGCGTTCATGATACTCCTGAAGATATTATACAACAGAATTTATAAAACATTACATAGGAACATTGAAGAAACACAGTTTGGTTTCAGACACAACCTTTGAACCAGAGAAACACTTGTAACTTACAGTTTATGTCCAGAAATGTTCAGAATAGTTTGTATACCCACATTAAACATATGTTTCATTGACTTTGAAAAGGCATTTCATAATGTAAGGCTACAAACAGCTAATGAACATTCTGAACTGTGTAGACCTGGATGGCAAAAACAATAAGCTATTGCAAAACCTCTTTTGGAGGCAATCAGCTCATATCAAAGTAAGAACAAGTGTTAAAGTGTTCCGCAGATCTGAAAATTCCAAAGGGTGTATGTCAAGGAATCATTTTGTAACCACTTCTCTTTAATCTTTACTCAGAGAAATTTTTTTAGGAACCCTTTGATGGGATGGAAACAGGTATCAAAATAAATTGTAATGTTATAAATGACCTACAATATGCAGATGACACAGCAATGCTTGCACACTCTAGGGAAGATCTGCATTCTGCAGAATCCACTAGAACATCTTAATGAAAAAGCAGCACAATATATCTAAATAAATCTTAAGCGAAAGCTATAGTGGTCAAAAAATTTGACACAAAAACTTATATGGTACAAGTTAATGGAAAATTGTCATGCGAAAGAGAGTCCACTAAACTAAAATTGGAATCTGGAAAAAGAAATATGCATACAATTTGAAATGGCTAGAAGTACATTTATTAAAATGAACAAACTTTTTATCAACAGAAAAATTAAAGTAAAGCTTTGTCTGCTGAAATATTACACTCTATCTATATTGATGCACTATGTGGAGGGATGGATGTCGAACCAGAACACCATTTTATTAACTTAGTGCTTTTGAAATGTGGTTGTATAGACACATGCTTAGTTTCACCGCAGGCAAGGTAATGAATGAAGAAGTGCTTAGAAGAATGAAAAAAATAATGGGAATTTTCAAAACCGTAATGAAAAAAAAAGCTCCAATCCAGAATTTTATATTAGGAGGATCATTGAGGGTAAAATAGAGGGAAGCAGGGATGGTGGATGTAGCAGAATTACATGGACATGGACAACCTGGACAGGAATTCAAAGAGCTAACAGACTAAAAATAGAAGAAACTTATAGAAAAATAATCGTAAGCCTCTATTTTACAATTATTAGTAATCAAAATTGAGGCCTTTCTCGACATCTTTCGGCTGTTAAGTAAACTTGAGTTATAACTTGTAACATAATTGTCAGAATCTTGGTGGATAAATAATACCACTATCTGTTAATTACTTTTCCCTGTATATACCTTTCATATTACATAATAGAAGGTGATCAGACCTTATGATCCGTCCAAGCATCTCTCTGGCATGATCTGTCGCAATAATACACAAATTGACATTCTGAGCATTTGAGCACTTTGCATCTGAAATATGTAAAATTATTGTATACTGCACAATAATATTTTATATGAGAATCAAGCTCATGTATAATATAGGTTCACAAAAATATTTTAATACAATGTTGATAGAAAGAAAAAATTAATTTTCTTACATTTGCCAATATTTTAAATAAATACTAGTGGGAAGAGGTATTTGGTAAGTATTACTTATCTATTGGTGTGTAAATAATTTATTTTCTGCTATAACTGGAGCCAAATGGTTATGAAACAAAATTCCTAGTGGTTTAGACGTTATTGAGAGAAGACTGACAGGACCCTAAGATATGAGAGATCAAAGTAATGGCTTGATCATGTGTCTTGCTTGTGAAGAGGTGACACTTGTGGTGCCTGTTCAATCCTGACATCTAGAATTCTGCTTGTTTTGGTAATGTAAAGTTATACATCTCTTTAAATCTATTTTATGAGTTCATTCATAAAATGCTCACATTTAAACTGAACTTTTAAACATAATTATGTTTGATTCATGTCAAAAAAAAATCGAGAAAGATGTGAACTATTACATAATCAGTACTTACTTCTTCAGACAGTTATCACACCTAAATCCACATTCTTTTGAACTCAAAACATATACAAATGGATCCTCCTTTAATATTAGTTCGCCTGTTTTAACAGAACTATTGGGACTAATAAACTTTTGCCTCATGTTAAATATGTTATGTCTGCTACTATTTTGCCGGTTTTATGTAAATCTTTTATATTTAGGATCCGAACTAATTTTCGGAATGAATTCACAATACTGAATTACCTCGAAATTTGAATAGATACTGATACATACAGATTTGTGATGTGAGAATCTGTTCAAAATGTTTCAATCTGTCTTGCTAATTTAGGTGTATTATTATTGGTTAGAGCTACTTTATTTTTAGAAAAGCCGCAGGTTTATTAATATTTGAATTGCTAAAAAAAATAAATTTTTCCAATTTCCTGAAGTCTTAACCCTGGATCAAAACATTGTCAATTTGTCAAAAAATGCACCGCAACAATGATGAATGATGAACCAAAATGTCAAGTCGATATTGTTTTCCTTCTAGATTTTAAAATATAAAACATGTCATTAATTTATCTGTATATATCAAGCAGCAGGAAATGAGGATCTCATATATTTAAGTGCCCATTGTAAAACTGCATAGAATCGTTACATCCCTAATTCATATAATACCTATATATGTCACCATTGACCATATTAGGAGTGGCAACATAATACAGTTTTTATGAAATCTCACTACTCGTTTCATACTAAACTTAATAATGAAATATACGTAGTATTTATATCCGCTTTGCACTTACTTTACTTTTGATGTATAAAGACGAGTTAAAGTATGCTGGTACCTAATCAGTAAAATTTAACCAACCATTTGTGAGCTGCTGAAGGTGAACAGGCATAAAGTCATCCACATTGGCTCAGTAGTTACTTTCCACAATGGAAGTGAATGTAAATATTATGTATGTTTTAAAAAATTCACTATTATTTATTCGAAGCTCGCACGATGAATGAAAATATCGACTAAATCATCGTCATCCTGCTAGCTTAGCGTCAGCAACTGAGCAAATTAACGATACTTAGTCCGTAGTCGAATCTTTTATTTGCTATCCGGATATTTGAGTCACGTCCAGCCGTAACGTCGTAATGTCGTCAAGTAATTCAGGGGGGTGCAACTTCCCTACATTGGCACATGAAAAAATTTGCATTGAAAGTGCTGCCACGATGGCGATAATTTAACATACATGATAGATGGATAGATGGAGCTAGTGATAGCAAAATACCCACTTAACTTACTTATTAAAGACTTGACTATCGTGTTGTAATTATTACTATTGACTTGATGACCACCTCATCTCCGACCACCAAGCAGTCCTCTTGGCGCGGAAGACAACCCCGATGACGACATCGCTGCCTTCTCCGAAACATCGTCAGGACTGGCGAATCTTCGCCGAACACATGGCCAGTGACGGAACCCCATGCTACCGAGCTGAGGATCGTGCGGAGATATTCGCGGACCACGTGGAGACGCAGTTTACACCCAACCCAACCGCAGATGTGCAGCACGTAGAGACCATCGAGCGACATGTGAAGAATTACTTCGAGTCGCCGATAGCGCCGACAGAATATCCCGTCGTGTTCTCCCCCGGACTAGTCCAAAGGATGATTCAACGAACTAGACTGCGCAAAGCCCCCGGCCCCGATCGAGTCACGAACGAAGCCCTGCGTCACCTACCTCCGCGATCAATCGCGACGCTGACGCGGCTCTTCAACGGAATCCTCCGTACCGGGCATTCCCATCGTCGTGGAAGCTCGGCCGAGTCATCCTGATTCCCAAGCAAGGCAAGAAGATCATGTTGCCTGGGAGTTACCGTCCCATCACTCTTCTGTCTACCACCTCGAAAGTCTTCGAGAAACTACTGTTGCCGCACATCACGCCTCATCTTCAGCCACGCGATGAACAGTTCGGTTTCCGTGCCGAACACTCCACCACTTTACAAGTGACGAGGGTACTGCACCACCTCGCTACCGCCTACAACAAGCGAGAGCAGTCTGTCGCAGTATTCCTCGATATGGAGAAGGCGTTCGATCGCGTGTGGCATGCCGGCCTCGTGTACAAGCTGTCCACGTCTACTACTCCCCGTCAAGTAGTTAAGACTGTGGCCACCTTTTTGGAAGACAGACGTTTTCAAGTGGCGGTTGAAGACGCTCTGTCCACGCAGCGTCCCATCCGAGCCGGTGTGTCCCAGGGAAGCTGCCTGTCGCCCGTATGCTATAGCAGATACAAGGACGACATCCCAGTCGCCGACGGCGCCATTTTAGCACTGTATGCCGACGACGCGGCGTTCATTACCACCTCGCTGAATGCCCCGCATGCAGCGCTGAAGATGCAGCGAGCACAAGACGCGCTTCCCACCTGGCTGAAGGACTGGAGACTCAAGGTCAACGTGGCGAAGACTCAGGCGATTTCCATCGGGCGGGCGCGCTTATTGTCGCCCCCGGTGTCACTCATGGGCGAGACCATCGAATGGTCACCGAAGGCTAAATACCTTGGTGTGACCATCGACAGGTCCCTCTCGATGCGGCCCCATGTGAAGAACGTGGTCGCCCAGACGCGCACCGCACGGAACCTCCCGTGCTGTCTGACATTCAATATGTGATGCAAAGTGCATTCAATATGTTCTACAACAATAGTAAAAAGTAAAAACTATAAACATAATTAGCGCCATCTAGCGACGGTACGCTAAGAGCGTAAAAATAACACAGCGCCATCTCTTGGCCCGAGTACACGGATTTTACAAAATAAAAACATGAGTTACACATCTATCTCTAGTATATAGTGTATTATCTATGAAGTAATTGTCGTAGTCGAATATGATAATCTTGTAAAAACGGAGATAGCCGAAATCCACTACGTTTTAAAAGCAACTGATCGCTTTTAAACTTAGCCAGAGTGTATTTCGTCGCCAATCGCATTACTGTAATTACTGCTATTTCAAACTTATGTCAAATGACTGCACGTTTTATACTAAACTAAACTTCAATTTTTACTACTTACAGTGCGTTCACAGTTATTTTAACCTCTAGCTGTTAGGTTCGCTAACCTGAGCGTAATGTTGCCATATTTGGTTTCTATGACTCCCTTATACAACTTGTTAAATTTTACGGTAATGCTGATATTTTTTTTTTTACAATATAATGATATATTTGAACGTTAAGTTTGTAATTAGATCTTTTGTTATCGGGACGGACGAACACATGAATTTAATCTATATGTGGAATCATCGGTTGTACATAAATTTGCTTACTATAATTTTTGCTATATTTGATATGTAAAGATAAATTTTCAATTGTAATTACATCAGTGTGATATATATTATTATTAATATCATTTTTTTAATAATAATTAAACTATAAATTTTTAATAAGCATAATCCATGTGGATTGCCGGTGATGGATAATCACAATCAGATGAATCATCGTAACAGTTTTCAGATTCTGTATCAGATTCATGATTCAATTCTATTATGTTTATGATGATAGACAGAAAATAATTTTCAGATAAATTTACAGTGTTGTTTGTTTCTTGCCCTACATTTTCAATAGCTACTTTTAACGAGACTCCACTTTTAAAGAGATTCAATTGCGTTTAGCTCGCAGTGGTATGGCGGTAAACTCACCACCTTGTGGCCATGAGCTTGAAGCATTTGATCGGCTTCATATATTGGAGCTTCTTTATGCTCTTTAATAATTTCATATAGTGGAGGTTTTACCATGGTAGGCAGATAAGATAACCCCTCATTTGTTATCCAGTTTTGCATTTCTGCTTTCTTTGCTTTTGAGCTTAATATCGGTACTTTGTTTAGCTTTACCGTGTGATTAGGGGCATATTCCATAACACCTAAATTATAAGTTGGCAAGTTAGGAATTAGTTTTTCCTGAAGCCATTTCATAAACTTTGTTTTATTCATGTCATCGTGTTAGTCACCCAATTTCGACTGGGATTTAAATATTAATAAAGCAGGTGGTATAAATCCCATTTCATCACCTCCATTAACAATTATTCATCGCACGCCAGTAAAATCATTTTTAGGACACCTTCTTGCTCCTCCATGTACCTTGTACCTCGTACCTGCGCTACAGTGTCAAGCCTTTCCATGAGGATCTTTCTTTAGAATATCAAGTTTCCCGTAAAATTGGGAAAAACATTATAGATGGGTAACCCTAATTTACATATCTTTCACAGCAGCCATTCGTTGACGAACCTTTGCAAATGGAATTAAGGGAGCATTATTTTGTTTTTCTCTTTCACAAAAATTATGCACCGAGAATACAATATTTTTTCCGCTACCTTGATTTCTTTTCGGCATGTTAACAGATGAAATATCACAAATATTAAGGGAAAAACGATAGGAACTTCACAAAACGACTCGACAGAAACACCAACATAAAGAAAAGACATTATGACTTCTGTCAGAGGTAAAATAACTGTGAACGGACTTGTAGATAGTCCCGCCTCTACGTAGTATTTGAATGTAGTGTTTAAATTCTCTTTGGGTATTATCAAAGAGAATTTAAAGTTTAAACTTTATTCTAGGTATCATGTCCTATTTAATATTACTTACTTAAATAATACTCTTTGGTATCATGGTTTCAAATTTAAATTGGTTAGGTTTGGTCATGTTTATTATTTAATGTTGGAAAACATTAAGTATTTTTAATTATTCTGTAAAAACTAAAAAAAATATCCAAGATTCATAATGTCCGTAGTTCTTACAAAAGCAGCGTTGGCTGTTAAAAATGCAGAATCTAATTTTCAAGTTGTGAAATTTGTATCACATAAGCCTAAAAAGAAGCCTATCGATGAAAGTAAAAAGGAATTAAATAATCAAGTGGCGCCCAAAAAGGACATTGAATTAAAGAAAATTAGACATGAAATAGTCAAATTTGGCATGTCGGGATTTGATTCAAATAAAAAAGAGGAAGCAAAAATTGCCTTAGCTATAAGTTTAGGTAGGTATGTTAATTCATTATATTTATAGTAATTAAATTAGATACATATAAATTTTTGCATTAATTGAAGTTATTGATTTTTGTACTTGATATATAAAAAGCTTAAAAACTTAACACTACTACAAAATACTTATACTTTAGATTAAGGAAATTTGTTATCAGGTGCAAAACCACCAAAAAAGCCATACCTTAATTATAAGGAACTAATGGCTAAAAGGAAACAGGAGAAACAAAAGGACATTGAAGAAAGACAACTTATGAAATCAAAAAGCATTCTTCAAACAACAGGAAAAAAGAAAAAAGGGGCTCAAAATGATGTTGGACATTTTTTGAGCAACTATGGAAAGGTATAGAACTATTATAATGTCAGATTGCACTAGAAAGTCTTTTTCTATAACATAATTGGATGTAATTCCAGAAAAACATTTCAAGCCACAATCATGTTGAAATTGAGTAAAGAACACTAAACTGATTCAAATTAACGGACTGACAAAAAATAGCCGCCCTACTGTCACTCTGTAATGACATACATAGTAGCCCAAACCACATGTATGGAATACACTAATATTTATTAAACTTTAAACATGAATTCCTTAAAATGTGATGTTTGCGGTTTGGAACGTTTTTCAGGAACTATGTCCTCATAATATCACTTACTTATTATTATCATTTCTGGTTATTTATTTATTTAGATTGTGTTACATGCATCTTAGTTACTTAAAAAAATTAAGTTGTAAATTATCACATGCACCTCATTAGGCATAACAATGAACAACAGAGGGGCAGACATTCAAAAATTTTGTCTTTTGTGTTTAAACCACAAATTAATTCAAATTCAAATTATTCAAAATAGGATATGAAAATAGGAAGAACAGGTTCAAGAAACTGAACTGCTTTTCTAAATAAATTTTAATAGTGTGGTGGTGGTCGGTCCAAACAAAATCTTTATATCAATATAATATATTGTCTGTTGATCATCAATGCATAGTCATTGTATATTATATGGGTAATTGTATATTATATGGGTAATCTGATGGTATGTAATAATAACAGCCTCCATTGACACCAGAGTAATCACAAGAGAGTCGCTAGCTTTGTAAAGCTTCATATAAACATAACTATGAATTCAAAAACTGTAAAACTTGTGGTGGGTTAGGATCAATCTGCGGGCATCACTGTGAGAGTCCATGTTTCTACTTAAAATAAACATTGTTAAACTTGTCAACAAATAATTTTTAATTTAAATAAAAAAAACTTTTAACAATATAGTAACTGTTTAGTTCCTGTATGATAGGTATTGTGTGGCCAATGGCTTGCAGCCAACATGAGGAACTCCTACCCACTGCAAATCAGTATTGCAATAGTGTTCCTACTTGTTATGAAATATTATTACATATCTTTTGTCCATTTGCCTTTATACTATACATAGTATAAAGGCAAATATATGATTACAATCATCAATAAATAAAAACCAAATTATAACATATTAATAAAAATAAATAAATATAATTGTTATTTGTTTTTAGGTACAGAAAAAAGATCTAAAGAAGCAACAAGAAAAAGGAAGGAAGAAAAAAACGAAAAAGGGAAATAAATAAGTTATATATCAGGACTTTATTATTATTAATAAATGTTAAAAAGTTATGTTCTTATGTATATAAAATTATGGATTTCATTTCTTCATAGAGCATTCATTTTGGTATCCACAGCCTGCTACCAGGATGTGCTGCAGTACACCAATCTCTTATTGGTTAACCAATCTCTATGAAAATTATTATACTGCTATATTTAGTGTATTCATAGGTGACAGGATAATATCTAATGGGATCATCATTAGCCGGAAGATGTTCACTGCTGGACAGAGGCCTCCCAGCAAAGATCTCCATGACAATTGGTCCTGTGCTGCCCTCATCTGTATAAACATATTTGGGCGATTTTGACCAGATCATTGGTCCATCTTGTGGGGGCCTACCAACACTGCATCTACATAGTCACAATTCGAGGAATTGACTGCCCCATCATCCATCTGTTTGTAAAACTATGTACCCTGCCCACTGCCAATTCAGTTTCACAATTATTTGGGCTATGAGTGACCATGAGCTTTCTGATCAGGGCCATAGTAAGCAACCATATTTGCAAACCATAAGTCATCACTGGCAACACACACTGGAATGAGCTTATACAATTTCTCATTCAAATTAGCTTTTTCCTTTTTAGTTCTTTTTCCATTTTGTCATTTCCTTCTTCTAACAGTAATAATAGAATAATTTTGAAACAATTTCTAAACATCATTCTTGAAAAACATTGTTACTTATATGTGTTGCTGATCTTACACTTTTTTAATGACTGGAATAATGTGGACTACTCGCTGGCTTACTGGACTGGAATAATGTGAACCGAGCTTATATAAATATAATAAATCATATAATTTTAATAATTTCCTTATTATTAGATAGGTATATTTTAAAATTAGTTAAGTAAATAAATATTGTTTACTTTTAAAATTCTCATAAGTTAAATTACCTACATAGCAGATGGGAATCACTGGTTGGCTCTGCACAGGGTTTCCTAGTGAGCCATCCAGAGGAGTTACTTAATTCATTAAAAGTGCATCTTTGTTTTAGGTACTTATGAGATATTGTTTCATTTACGTTGTACAAGTTATATGAGGCATCCAGAAGCAATAATTAATAAATGATATAAATGATTGGGTGGCAGTACTGCCCTGAACCAATACTAGATATACAGTCCTACTCAGTGGCGTAACAATAGGGTGGCAGGGCTGGCAAAATGCCACGGGCCCCCGACTCAAGGGGGTCCCGGCCCAAGAGGCTGCAAGCTCAAAAATATTTTTTTACATATTGTAACCGAGTATTTTATTTGAAAAGTATATGTTTATAATTTCTGCTTAAAATTCAAAGTTTGACAACTAACTTTTCCCAAACAGATACGACTTAGGGACCTTCAAGAAAAAAGCATACTCCCACCTTAAAGGCCGGCAACGCATTTCTTGACACACCTGTTGTTGCGGATGTCCATGGGCGGTTGTCTCCCCATCCCGTGAGTATCTTGCCCGTATGCCCCAACTTATATAAAATAAAAAATAACTAAAGACTTTATTACAATTTCAAGTTAATCGCTAAGCATTTCAACCAACCTAATCAAAAATATGTTGATTCATTTTTAGAGATGTACACGTTACCCGTGACGAGTACTTTTACGTACTTATGACCGTAAAAACTGCCCTATATGTTCACTCATAATTTAAATCTATTACTCAATGATGCACTGAGAGAGGTTATTGATATTCAAAATTTTTTTGAAACAGTTCAACAAATTTATAATTTTTTTGGGCTTAGTATCAATAGATGGAATATTTTATAAAGTTTTATATCTAATAAAGAATGTGAGTCTTCAACTTCAATAACATTAAAAACATTAAACCCTACTATGGGCAGGATTTATGATGCCGTTTTTGCTTTAAAAGTTAGGTTTGTTGAAGTCCTAAAAGCGCTAACGACAACAATTCTGTTAAATTACAAAGCAGATGAAAGAAATTAAGCTATTTCTCTCAAAAAGAATATCGAAAACTACAATTTTATACTATACTATACTACTATAGCACTTCGGTCTCAAGCCACCGATCTTTTAAATTTAATAAAATGAATGAACATATTTTATTGAGTGTTGGACATAATTATAAAGCAACTGAAATCGCGTTACCTTCCAATGAATGAAATTGTTTAAAATTTCAGTGCCTTCCACTTTAAAAGTTTTAAATGACACTAATCTGTTAAAAAAAGCTCTAGAATTTGTTGAGATATATAAAAAAGACCTAAATCATTTGCAACAATGACGTTCTTGATTTGCAAGAGAAATTTTCAGTTTTCGATCAACTTTCAGAGACGAAATAGAAAAATCTTCGTGTATTAGAGACCTTTTTGATTTATTAATAATATAAAATCATTTTATGTCTTGCAGCCTTCCTGAAGTATGCTCTGCATTAATGTTATTTCTTACAATTCCTGTGACTACAGCTAGTTGCTGAACGATCATTTTCAAAACTAAAATTTATAAAAACCTATTTAAGATTATTTTATTTAATATTTAAGAAAACACATTGGCGGAACAGAAAGTCCGAAAAAAAAAAATTTTCTTAAGAAAACATCTTATTGAAATGAAATTTTTATTTTTATTTCATGGTAAAATGTATGCAGGTTTCCTCACGATGTTGTTCCTTCACCGAAAAGCTAGCGAATAGATGATGAATGCTTTGAGATATTATGTTCTATGCATGAATGTGTAGTCTGCAATAGGCATTGGGCTAGCGTGGGGACTACAGACCATTCCCTCTCGTCTAAGAGAGGAAGCCTATTACCATTAGTGGGACATATACAACGTGTTTGATAAATTGAGTACGCTGAAAATCTCGAAGTTTATTAAAATTAAACTGTGTACAATGTGATGATTTTTACTGATAGGGCCCCATCAAAATTATTTGCCACGGACCCCAGATGGTATAGTTACGCCACTGGTCCTACTGCTATCATATTATATCGATATATTCGCAATGCAAACAATTCAGTCAACCGAGGTGAGCGGAAGCAGTGTACTAAATGCTGTTGGTCAGGTAACGACCGCAATATATTGTAATTCGTAAGATTATAATCACAACATACCAATTGTAAGCAAAAATTGTGACTGGTGTTGGCGAACCTGAATATTGAGTTCTGTGTTTCTGATGTCATTTCTGATAACTACTAGATACTACTACAAACCCGAAACCCGCAACCAACGAGAGTTTAAGAAATGTCAGCATTCCAAGAAATGGTTTTGCATTTTGAAGTTAAATAAATAAGCATAATTCATCCCTACCACCTGGCTGTGTAGCGGTCCTCCACAGTGCGGTTTTCAAGGAACTTTCTTCCACGTAGATACAACAAAGCTGCGGAATAAGCTTCCTTGTGCTTGTGTTTCCGGGACGATAAGACATGGGTACCTTCAAAAAAGCGCGTACACCTTCCTTAAAGGCCGGCAACGCTCCTGTGATTCCTCTGTTGTTGAAATATAATGTGGGCGGCGGTCATCACTTAACACCAGGTGACCCGTACGCTCGTTAAAAAAAAGTTAAGTGATGTCTTCATTTCTCTGCGTAACTCCCAAAAATCAAGTCGATTGGAGATGAGTTGACTGGATCGTAAAATTATTCGAGCTGCTTTTCCCTGTTGGCGCTCAAATGGAAAGGGTACTGGAAGGGGTTCCCTACCCCGCCTAGAGTTGGTAATATGGGTCCCGATTACCTTTCGGGTTCGGAATCCTAAAATTTATCGGCAAATAATCATAACAACATGTATTTGACATCAAAATTATATGACTTACAAAATATTCTTATAGCCGATATCGGAAAGTTGAGGAATGACTAAAACATAAAATAAATAATATAACTAATATTTATTAATTAAGCAGGTTACTTTTACTGATATAATAAACAATAACGTAACCTTTGAAAATAATAAAGGGTTAAATTATAATCACCCATTAAGTACTGTGATTAATTAGTAATATTGCACAAATTGATATATTACTTAATATACCATAATAGCAGGTGCATCTAGTATGAAATTAGTAATTTGATAATTAACCCTTTCAATATTAATTAATTTGGAGCATATATAAGTTGAAATTTATTTCGAATAACCATATTGCATAATACATCTGTCGGAGTAACAAGTGAAGAACGAATTTATTTGAAATGGATCTGCATTTTCATTTGACCGTTGCTTTCCGTGCCTTGGACCGTGAATGGGGAATGCCAATCGATCTAGAAGATTCCTGTGACGTCAGAACATGTCTGCCAGTCGACATTGATCTACCGAAAACAACGTTTTCTTCTGAAGATTTTTTCTGCAATATAAGAAACCAGACGATGTGCAGGCAAAGGAGAAAAGAATCATTTTGTGATATATCTATGCCAAGAATGCCTTCTACCAGTGACTTGGGGTCGTCCTGTGAATCTTTATACTTGTCAGGTGACGAAATTGGCTCCGATGATAAAGTATTCTCTAACAATGATGATATAAACAGCTCACAGACCAAGGAAAGCACGCTTAAAACGAGACAAAGAAGGTTACATAATGTTTTAAATCGATTGAAGAGATTTGTAAGGAAGTTTTAATAGAAATTAATTTAATGTTTTATTCTAGCTTAGGTGTTGTAATACAAGTCAATGTAAATGTTCGTATTGTTAAATTGAATAATTTTGTTATTAGATTGAATAAATGTTGTCTGTTTTTGTAGAAGATATGTATATTTATTCATAACCATGGAACTAGTATATTCATATAAACGTGTTTTCTGAAAAATTTGTTGTTTAGGTTTCACAAAGAAATATGCACACACAGACTCATAAACACATCGACCAACTCGTGCAGTCGAGTATAAAAATCGTATAAGCGTGATGTTTGTATAACTATATATAACTAATATAAAAACAAACACTTGAATTAAACTAAATATTGTACTGTAACTTATTAAACAGTAGGTACAATGTACACGTTGCCATCAAAATTTTCTGTAGGCGGTAAAGTTTTATTCATTCGACCAATTGGACAGCTGTTTGACCTGATTCCTGCCGCCGAATTTCACCTTCACATGACACCCCCAACACTCATTATCTCTACCATCTGGATGTTTGGTATTCCTCTACAGTGCAGATTTCAAATAACTTCGTACAACCAAACTATAGAAAGAAATTCCGTGCGCGGTGTTACGAGGGGTACATTAAAAAGTAGTTGTTTTAATTTATTTTGTATGAAAATAAGGGACGAGACGAACAGGACGTTCAAGTGATGGTAATTGATACGCCCTGCCTTTCACAATGCAGTGCCGCTCGGAATTTTTGAAAAACCCAAAAATTTTGAGTGGTACAACTGCGCTCGTCATCTTGAGACATAAGATGTTAAGTCTCATTTGCCCAGTAATTTCACTAGTTACGGCGCCCTTCAGACCGAAACACAGTAATGCTTACACATTACTACTTCACGGCAGAAATAGGCGCCATTGTGGTACCCATAATCTAGCCGGCATCCTTTGCAAAGGAGACTCCCACTGGTAAAAGCTATTTAAAAGGCCGGTCACGCATTCTAAGACAATTTTTATGGTGAAATTATAGCATTTGGAGCTTTGAACACAACTTTATCTTGTTAGACATAGCCATAAGTCTTATTTGAAACTTGCCAATGCTGACTGTTGGTTATAGTTAATACTCCAGAGCTATTTTTAACCACCATTTTCATTTACAGTAAAACAGTTTGTTTCTCGTGGCGCATTTGTTTAGTACGAAACGAAGTTTTTCAGAGTTATTTTCCTAAAGCTTGTACTTTTATTGTGTAAGATTTAGTACTACTTAAGTACTTTTATTATTAGAATAATTAATCAATAACAAGGACTGTAAGCATATAACTGCTTACGCCTTACTTTTCAACGAAAGTCAAGTATGAAAGTATTCACTCGCAAAATATGATCAGGCGTTACATTTTTCATGCTTTACAAACCAGCCAATTACCAGAGTCCAGACATTATTTACACAGTGCGGACGTAGGTACGTTGTGCCACGGCAATGTTCGTTATGCTGTCGTCGGGACTTGGGAATGAAGCAAGCTCCTCCCATTTGATCAAAGTTGCTGGCATTTAGCATCGCTTTAAGTCTGGGGCCCGAGCCAACGGCCTTGAGGAATCGAGCAGAGCTAGGTTACCATGTACCAGATCGCCATACTTTTAATTTGGAATTAGAAGCTTTTTGAAGTGAAACTTCTTTGGAGTCGTTGTGATTTCAAACCGGATGCAACGGAAAAAACGACAGGTAAGAGACACAAATACAAAAATGTGTAGGATGAAGCCGGCAAAGAATGAGACTGAAATATGCATACTATTGAAGTGGAAACTTCTTTATCATCGTTGTGGTTTGAAAGTCGATGAAACGAAAAAGCGACAGTAATAAGAGCAGTCACATCAATTCATAATATTTAACATGGGATAATGAGATAGGAAGCACAATACAATGTTTGGGTACCAGGCGATCATAGTTAAAGAAGAGAAAGTCTTAAGTATGGCGCGAGTATACCTTAATATATTCTGACTCCAAGCGCACGACGTATTACTACATAGACACCAGGAGAACATATTATTATATATATTAGTGGTGGTAGGAATGTCTTTCATAGCGGTTGAAATCATGTGTCACCCTAGCAACACGTACCAGTAATTCATATGCAGTTTAGAGGTTCATGCACCATGCAGGTTTCACTTCTGACATGTGTACTTTGTATGCACGCAATATTTTTTAATTTATTACAAGCATAATACAGTTTTCTTAACAAAACTATGTCATGTTAAATAGTATTGGTGCACAATTAATACATTTTCGTACAATTTATAACGAGTTTGAATGATTAGCATGGCTTCAACTGTAAAAGTTAGAAGCACTGACGATAAAAAATAGAAACGTAATGAAAAAATGAATGCTCTTCTCATATTCAGTAGACATAATATTATTTTTTGTAAAAATATAAGAATAAAATAAGGCTTTATATAAACCGTCAAGAAATGGTTTCTACTATGCGCTATTTTGGCGATTTCTGAGATAGTAACCTTAACATCAGGTGATCCGTAAGCTCGTTTGTCCTCCTAAAGACTGTCCGTATGAAACCTACGGCTTGTATCTCATCAAGCGCGATAGTTAGACAGTTGACAATTGCAACACATTTTGCTATTAGATGTTGAAACAAAGAATATTATTTTGAAGTCAACTTATATTAATTTTTCTTTGAGTTTTCGCAAAAAATAGCCATAACAATACAATTCATTTGTCCTCCAAAAATACGATATAATTACAAATCGAGGTATAATTTTTAAACATCAGGTGCAAAGTCTGATCAACAAGCATGCATCAATAATTGCAAACTTGACAAGAATATTTGTTATTGTTTATTACATAAAGTATAGGTATCTATGTATTTGGTGTCAAAGGCTATTCTTAAATCTAAAAAATAATAATAAATAAAATCAGCTTTTATTACTGTCAACAATAAATTTAAAATTTTGGCGACTTAATGAGCAAACGATTATTACATCAGTTTGCTCTTTCTAGAAAAGCCCCTTTCTAGATTATTCCACAGCACTCTATCCCTTGCCATTTTTTCTAACTTGTTCCATATAAAACACTTTTCAAAGGATTGAAACGCGTGTAACGTAGCGTAAAAGTTACATTTTTATTATTATTTTAGCTAACCCGACGTTTCGTGACCTTTCCAGTTCACGTTTTCAGGAGGACTGACCTGTTCCAGCCATATTACAAATTTCACTCTCCCACCATTTGTCGCGGCGTTCACCTCTCAATAATAGGTACCTTATTAGTAGCTTACTATCATTTGGTTTTACCCTCCTTAGTGTAGGTCCAGACAACTTTCATTTGAGGTATCACGGTATTTGTACAATATGTTTAGTTTTATTTCGCCCTAAAACCTCGTATTCAAAAAACATAATTCTCAGTTCTTTCGTTGTTTTGGCACTGTTTTAGAGCCATTTTTCGGCTAGGGTCCATTCCTTAAAAGTTTAGCAGTCATAAATCAAGCTCAGCAAATGTTTAAATATTTTTGTAGTAGACACTACATAGATATATTATTACAAAGAGGAAGTCTTTTGTCAGCGGATCCGAAAGAGCAGCTTTTCTTCAGAATTTTCTTACTTTAAAAATACCTACCGTGGTATCAGAGTGGCGAAGTCAAAGTCAAAGTCAAATAAACTTCAAAATTCAATTATGCTTAAACAATTTGAATCGTCACTATAAATATCTCTTTTAAATTACTGAATTTATCATATGTTCGTGAAAAGTTGAGCTCATGAGAAGAAGATATAAAAAAAATCAACGGCCACTACTACAATACTCTATTTGATTGAAAAGATTCAATCAAATAGAGTATTTTACAATTGTAACAATACATAACAAATAAGTTCGTAAGTGTGTAAGGTTGGATGCAGGATCCAATAATTATATGAGTTGTGTTTAAATAATATAAATTATTTCATAAAAAGTAATAAAGAATTAACGGCATAAATAGAAATTCTCGTATATTGGATGCATAAATGTTTAGAGCCTGAACTCATTATTTGTGTAAGGGATGCTTGATGAACATGATGGTCTTGTCACAATAAGAAGTTGCATCCAGTAAATACAAATACTAAATATAAAGTCTTCAACAAATACAAGTCTTCTAGGATATATTTTATAAATAGCCTTTTAATGAATCTAGCTATTGTGAAGCCAATTCAATTATATTATATTCTGACAAGACGACTTGTTACCTTTCACTATTACTGTGGTGCTGAATGCAAGTTGCTTCCTAAGTTTTTAAACAAGTACCATGAGGATAAAAATTCTTGTTGAATGAGGAGCAGTAATCACCTACACTCAAGTGAGCCGCACCTCGTCCGTTAGGAGCAATGACTTTGACTTTATGGAGAATATAATTCATAAAATAGTTGGAGAATAAAACAAGTGATTTATTTAACAGATAGATGTATTATATTTTCAAATAATAAGTGAACATTGTATATTTACAAAATAAAGGTTGAAACATTAATTACACTAATATTATGCAGGCAAGTTCATTTTTACAATAAATAATAATTAGTTTAGCCTAACGTTAAGTACTTAACATATATTATACTAAATATAAAGTTACACATAAGGCTCGAAATATTTGATAGCAGTCGTCATTGATTTTTCGTTGATTTTATTCGTTGTGATGGTATTTTTGACGCGCATTTTTACGTCTTTTGGCTTCAGTACGTTTTTGTGATTTGCACTCGGCGGCCTCATACCTAGATAGTTTTTGTTCGGCGAAAATATTGACTTATTACTAAGACCAGACGTCTCAAGGAAGAAATCGAAAGCTCCCCTCGTTTTCATGTTGCTTTCTGATGAAACAATCATTCTTGGTTCGCATTTTACAGTGTTGTACGATCCACTGTTACTACCCGAAGAGTTGCTCGATTCAATGTCAGAATTTCTAACAGATTCAGTCTCTAAGTTCTCTATATTAGATAGGAGATCAGGCTTATTTGAAAGCTTAGCGTTTTTTGGAAGACCAGTATTTATAGCCTCATTGGATTCCTGAAATGTATTATTTTCCTTTACTATATTTGCCTCATCATTTTCTTCATTTTGTTTATTCGGTAAAGTTATAATGTGCTCTATTACAGCATCAGATATAGAACCATCGCTGCTACCTGAACTGATGCGATATTCCTCAGCAACTATACTGCCAAGTTCATCATCTATTTTGAACTCTTCGAAGTTTTGTGATAAATCAAATTTATCTATATCGTCAAAGTATTCCGCTTTATGCTCCACGTTGCGTTTCTGAGGTTTTTCAATAACATTGTTGAATTGATTGTCTAATTCTGTTAAATTTATTTGTTTACCGTTAGTCTTCACACCTTTATTAATCTCCGAAAGAATGGAAGATACAGTGTTGCCCATCTGAATCGAAGCACGAGTTTCGATTTTAGGTTGAATGTTGAAATTAACCAGATAATGATGATTATTGGCTGTTTGAAACGACCGGTGATCATCCTCAGGTTTTTCATCGTCATCTGGAATTATTATTTCGGTTACCTGTGGGAGCTTAGGTATATCAATGTCACTGATTTTGTTTTGAATTCTTGGTAGAGACACAACTTTTGCAATATTATTTCTGTGGTTTGCTGTGTGTGTATTGTATTGCTCATTATGAATTTCGACCGTTGGCTGCGTGAGTAGTAAGTCTCTCTTACTGTTATTGACTACTGGAACATTTATCTCTGAAATGGAGCAGTAGTCCGGTTCAACGTTCTTCGGTGTTGCCGTGTTACCCAGGTTTCTCATCTTAACATCTGCAACCCGTTGATTAGCCGCAACGGCTTCAGAGTCTAAACTTTCTGCCAGGCTTTTGACAGTATTTTCAGCTTTCAATTTGGCCGATAAATTCTTCGGCTTAGGTGGCAGAGCTGGAGGAGTTCGGGGCACTTTTCTTTTATTAAATATTTTCATTGATCCACGGTTGTTTTCAGATCTAAATTCAAAACTGTTGTTTGTGTTTCGACTTTCAATATTGGCAGCGATGTTTTTAACAATAGATCCCTTAATTTTCGGAACACTAGTTTTGTTATCAAATTGTTCCATAATATGCGGCAATGACATAGACCTTTGCTCCGTTGATCTGGTTATGATAGGTTCATATTCATTACTATAAATACTTTGAATCTCATACTGAAAACCTTGAGCTGTATTGGGTACCTCGTAGCTATGTTCTGATGCAGTTTCTAAACTGAATTTAACTATTTTGTTTGCTCTTTTGTCTGCCCGAGGTAGCGTGTTGTTATTACTGGATGGTCTAACTTTTTCATCATAAGAAATACTATTCAACGTCGAAAATTGAACTCTTTTCGTTGTCGCTTTTGGACTAGGAGTAGGAGCTTCGCTAGACTTAGAGTTATCATTGCTGCTATCATCTAATGAATTTTGTAATAAAATTTGATTAACACATTCCAATACAGGATTATTTTTATATATCTCATTGGGAGGAGCCTCTTCAGCATCACTAGTACTTGCGTACCAATTCTCATTGATATCATTTATATGTTCAATTTGAATTGATTTTGATGGAATATTATTGTTTTTGTCGTCAAATCTAGTATCAACTATACCATTTAATATAACGTTATTGCAGAGAACTTCATTTTTGGCTGAAATTATTTCAGCGTTGATGATACCGCTGTTAAGTCCTGCTATCAGGACGTCATCACACGGCTTCGTTTTTTGTGGTAATCTTTGGTCCATACAATCGATGTCTTGTTCCTGATCGCTGACATTGCAGTACCAAGGTTTTTCATCATTTTTTTCATTTAGGACATTGTTCAAAAATAGGGTCCTATTAGCTTTTATATCATCTGACGCATGCCTCTTAATCCCATGAAGCCTCTCAATTTTAGTTGCATATGTTTTTTCTGAGTCACTGAGAATATCTTCTCTTTCCTTTTTATTAGCTTCGCATATAAGTTGGTCAATTTTGATAGAAGCTATTCTTATATCATTAGCAATTTGGTTTGCAGTTAGATCAACATCGTCACGATTTACCTGATAGCTCATGGCGGCGCAATCATCGGCACTACTACTATTATTCGCTTGATGCCTGTAGATTTTTTGTTGGTCGGAAATTTTGATACTACTGTTTCTTCTGCCCGAATATTTTCTTGATCGTCTCAATACGTCCCTTCGAACAAAAGCTTGTTTGTTCTTTATAAAAGTTCCTTTACCACAAACGTTTCCGTTATTTCCTTCTTCGCTTGAGCTGGTATTACAATAAATTGTATCATTTTTCGGCAGTTGGAAGCTCTTACTCAGTCTAGTGTTCTTTTGAAAAACAGGGGGTGACTTTCGTTCACGATAACTACTGCTTCTTACGAAAGCATGTGGAAATCTTGAGTCTGTACTTTCTAGGCTTTGAAATTCTGGATCAGTTTCAATATTAGTCTGTTCACTTGTGAAACCTAGTAACTGTTGACAATTGCTGCAATATGATTTCCTGGTTTTAAGCTTCAATATTTCCTCCTGTTGAGACTTAATTATTTTATCTTTCTGTTTAAGAGAAACGTGGATTTGTTTCTGCTCTCGAGTTAAACGTGACTCTAGTAGGACTAGTGATCTTAAAACAAGAGCAAGCTGGTCTTGTCTGAGGCGCCTTTCTTGCACAGCTTGTTTGTCCCGAGCTACGAGAGCCTGTCCAGCTTCTACTAACTGATGCTTCTGCTTCAAAACCGACTCCGACTGCTTCTGCAATGCGCTTTTAACAGCGTCTAACTCCCGCCGGAGCTCCATCGCTTCAGAGCTGCTATCCATCTGAAAAGAATGAACAACCAGTTAATAATCCGTTTCATTTCAAGTCACTCGTAACATAATTAAATGTCAATTGGATAAGATCAGTATTGAAGCCGTACTTTTCAATAGACTTACAAGGTAGAAATGTCAAGAACGATAGCTGCACGTTTTTGTACAAATTAATATTATGAACATGTGTTGCGAATGAAGTATTGTATTGTATTGAATAATATGAATTAGATCTAATGATGTTATTGTTTATGCGATCAAAGTCCAAAGAGTGCTCGATAGAGGTCAAACTTTAATGAGAGGTGTCATGCAATGTTGAAAGCGGAAATTGTTTACTATCGCAGTGACGCGGTGTTTTTAATTGTTGTGTCGTAATGAGATACCTATCTATCGGTTGCGCTTATCAGATAAGGAGAACTGGTTGTATTCCAGAGATTTTAATGTTAATTTTCATCTACTCTCGTATATATTAATATTCATTCTCAGATATTTAACGATTTAATTGTTTTTTTTTTTGTTCTTCTCGCGGGGTAATCTCTTTTCTAACGACGTAATGGCAATATAGTCAATTCACAGTTATCTGCAGCTCTCTTTTATTGTTTATTTAACCTTGATTTTGAATATGCCTATAACCTTTACCAGTGAGAGGCTCCTTTCAACAGGATACCGGCTAGATTATGGGTACCGCAACGGCGCCTGTTTCTGTCGTGAAGTAGATAAGTGTAAGCATTACTGTGTTTCGGTCTAAAGGGCGCTGTAGCTAGTGAAATTACTGGGTAAATGAGATGAGTGTTCAGTGCAATTTGTAGTGCCGCTTAGAGTTTTTGCGTTTTTCAAGAATCCTGAGCGGCACTGCATTGTAATTAGCAGGGTGTATCAATTACCATCAGCTGAACGTACTGCTCATCACGTCCCGTATTGGCATAAAAAAAACCTTCTCGAAAATGCTCGCAATAAGTTGGTAAAGTATTTTTTCATATGATAAGAATAACATTATACCTACAGTACTTAAGCCGCAAATGTTTTTATTTCCTTAACATCAGAAAAAGAAATATCTACATACTGAGCGTTTATACCCATAATATACTTAATATATGCAAATTTGAATGGAAATCTTTGTGTTCGTATACCGTGAAAATGGAAACTTACTTTCATAAATATAATATGTGTAAGGATGTAAAAATGATTCTTTATGTTTTGTACAAAATATATTTTGCATTTCACCTAAAATGAATAAGTCACAAAAACGTAATTAAAATAAAATATTACACCAATGATCCACCTCATTATTAAGCAATATTTTTTTAATGACTATCTGACGTTCAACTTCTAATTCTGAGCTAATTCTTAGCGGCACTACAATTGCGCTCGTCACCTTGAAACATAAGTTGTCAAGTCTCCTTTGCCCAGTAATTTCTAGCTACGGCGCCCTTACTGAAACACAATAATGTTTACACATTACTGCTTTACGGCAGAAATAGGCGCCGATGTGGTGACCATAATCTAGCCGGCATCCTGTGCAGCCTTCCGGACTTCCCTATTCTTTTTATGCCCTGGGAAAGCAAAGGACAGGAAGTGGCCATAAACCTGGCATGGGCTACGTATGTATGTAACCTTATTCTTTAACCAAGCCTTATGTTAAAAAAAAAAACACAACAAAACAAATCAAACCATCGCATAGATGTGCAGAACTGTCACAGAGTATAAATTATTATTTACAGTAGTGACATTTGATAGCGTCGTAATCTGTAACTCGATTATCTGTGACGAACTAATAAGACTATGACGGACACATAAACCCGGATCTTAAGAGCTATAATATATAACCTTCTGGATAAACAAGAATGAAATGCAGTCGTGAAAGCTTCTTCGAATCCTGCTATGAGATTATTTGAATTAAAATTAAATATCAACAACAGAGACCATGCATGCCCACTTTCTTAAAGTTTAAACATGAATTCTTTTTTAATACTTCAATTCCACGTAGTAAGTAACATCGTTATATTATAAGAAAAATATTTTATTACATATAGTAATATTAATTTAAAAAGACACTTTAAAAATTAGAAATTAAATATAACGAAATCGTTTTCGACCGAATCTATATTTTCAGACCAGTTGGATTTTTTTAAATAATAATACATCATCCGTTTGTTTTTTTTCGGCCGTCTATGGATCAGAATGAGGGTCAACAGATGATAGGTGACAAGATTCGAAAACTTTATGTGTGATGGGCATTCGATCGCATTTATTTTAGCATACAGGAAATTCATTACCTATACTAGTGGAACACTAGTAAGATGTCCTAATAAACTTAATATTATGAATAAACTGTATTGTAATGTAGTATAAAAAAAAATGAATAAAACATAAAAATAAAATAATTTTAATAAATTTTTATTTTTCGTTTATAAATAATGTTTTTGATTATTTTAAGGAATCTTTTGTCTATTAGAATAATAAATGAACAAAAAATTTATGCACTGTGAATTTTATTGAAACATTCAAATTTTTAAATTTCGGAAATCAAATATTATAATTTGATAGAAATTAAACCTTATTAAAATTAAATGGTTATTTAAAAATAAAAAAAAAAGTGGTCGCCCAACGTGGGGCTCGAACCCACGACCCTGAGATTAAGAGTCTCATGCTCTACCGACTGAGCTAGCCGGGCTTATGTACCTTGCTTGAAAGTATAAATCGTTTTATTAAAAAATGTAGTATTCAAGGGGAAGAATAGAACATTGACGTGTTTGAATTATTTATATCTCACAGTATCTTGTAATGACGTAATAAACATGAAATTTATAAGACATCAACGATAATACTGGGATTCGAATGTAAATTAATCACAATAATATAATGTGTTAATAGTACTTTTGAATCCAGGGGAATAATAGTAGATATAATTATAAACCTATATGTACTATTAGTATTAGACTATAAGGTATCTACTCTTTATTCTGTGCCAAAATTTATGTTATTACTAGCTGACCCAGCAAACGTTGTATTGCCGATATTAAAATCGCGATACAAAAGTAACTGTTGATCGTAGATGGGTGAAAATTTGAAGTATTTTTTAATGCTGACTCATAATCAAAAAAATTTAAAAAAAATGTCAAAAAAATTAAAAAACAATTTCGTGGGACCACCCTTAACATTTAGAGGGATGAAAAATAGATGTTGTCCGATTCTCAAACCTACCCAATATGCACTCAAAATTTCATGAGAATCGTTCAAGCCGTTTCGGAGGAGTTCAGTGTTTAACATCATGACACGAGAATTTTATATATTAGATGATAAAAAAGTAATTAAGTGAAATACATATTATATTATAGTTATTGACGACCCATATAGCCCAGTCGTTAGTGACCCTTCCTACTGAGGTCCCGGGTTCGATTCTCCGTAGGTGCAAACATTTATATGATGAATGTGGATGATTGTTTCCGAGTTTGGGTGTTTATGAGTATATTGTATTAAATATATCGTTGTCTTGTACCCATAGTACAGGCTATATGCCTAGTTTGGGGCAAGATAATTTGTGTAAAAGTATATCAATATTTATTTATTTATTAAAAAGCGGATTCAAGATTCACTTATTGCCTAGAATCTGTGCCTGAACAAAAAAATTAATTTATTTCGCGTTATTTCGCGTAAAACCAAAATTATCCAAATGTAATGAGTTTTGTTGAGTATTAACTCCCTTAAGATTTGTCGAACCAATTCGACACGTTTTTCGCCTGTACACGAGGCACCCTCAGGAGATGTTGACTCGCCTCGATTATGTTACTCTTTGCGCCGAATTCTGGTACTCGACTAAGGGTGAGATCTACATCTAAGTGTCGTAGAAGTCTTCCGCTGATATCTATAGAGTCGTCTCGTCACCTGGAGACATAAGATGTTTCTCATTTGCCTAGTAACTCTCTAGCTCGGTGCCCTTCAGATCGAATCACAATAATGCTCACACATTATTGCTTCACGGCAGAAATAGGCGCCGTTGTGTTACCCATAATCTAGCCGGCATCCTGTGCAAAGGAGCCTCCCACTGGTTAACTTCAGCATCATTTCAGCTATCAAATGACGATACAAACGAAATCAAAGATTATAATACACTCAGTTGAGTTTTACGTAAGTAAAGTCTGAGCAAAGTCTAAGTACGGTCTATACCTAGATCTCAGTCTTGTGCCACGACCAGCGGTGGATTTACACTAGGGGCAGTTGGAGCAAGTGCCCAGAGCGGCAAATTTTTTAGGGCGGCAAAATTTTGAAAGTGAAAAAAAAATTTTTTTTTAGTCTAATCAAGATTGCTCAATATAATTAATTAATTCTGTTAATTAATAATTTTTGGTTTAATTATAATTCAAGAAATTCAATTTTTAAAATAAAATATATAAACTATAAGCTTAAGTGAAATTCCAGTATTGGGGCGAATTTTTTTTCCGGTGCCCAGGGGCGGCATTAAGTTTAAATCCGGCCCTGGCCACGACATGCCACACGTGTCCAATTAGTTAAACACAAATCTTAGCGGGAGAAAACTCATAATAATTGGAGAATATACCACCAATCCCATCCCTAAGCCACAACGAAGCGTAGCCGGGTTTATCTAAAGTAAAGTTAAAAAACGAAATACAATTTTCTTTATAAATCTAACAAAACTATGTCGTGTTAAATTGTATTGGTGTACAATTAATAAATTATCGTACAATTTTTATCTAGATTGACAGATTAGCATGGCTCCAATAACTGTAGCAGTTTGGTATTTTGGTAATTGTTTTTCGCATTGTCTATAAAAAATAGGAATTTATAGAAAAAATGAATTTTCTTCTCATATTTTGTATATATATAAGTATTAAAAATATAAGCTTTATATATACCGTCAAGAAATGGTTTAATAACAATTATGCTGTTTTGGCGATTTCTTGGAATAGCACTCTTAAGGTTATGGTGCAATCTGTGGTTGGTGATATACCATGGTTCGTTTACTATCATTGGATTGATATATTGGATAGTAGGGAAGATGTTCTACTTACTTTGGTCCATGCGCTCCAAGTACTTTGGGCTATTATTAGTATTAAATGCAGGTTACGGTATTTTAACATACATATTATTATGTTATAAAGCTATTCTGTATAGAGTGGGAATGTGTGGAAATGAATGAAATGAGTTAGTAAAGGAATCCCCATTGCATATGTTGAAGTAAGGACATGTACACACTAGTAGATAACATTATAGTATTTAAATCTATACAATATATAATAAACTCGTAAGTAATAATAATATTTAGTACTAAAATGAATAAGGTATATTCCTCTCTAAAATTTATTTCTTAATATTTCAGTTTATATTATATTTGGAATGCCTAGTTAGTATAAATAAAATCAAAATCTCTTTATTCGTGTAGGTTCGGGAAATGGCACTTATGAATGTAAAAAGTTTTCTTTACTTTTTAAATTTAGCACCACTTGGGAAAAGGTTGAGCTTTAACGAAAAGAAGCAGAAAGTAACTTATTGCCACTCTTTTAAATCGATAGCTTCATTGTTTTACAAATAGTTTAAATTACAATAAATGTAAAGTGATGCAACAAAAATACTCAAATGTCAAATACTCAATGCCCTACACGAGTAAATTAAAAAAATCAACTGTAAATTAATACAAAAAAAACAGCTGTCTATAATATCAAATGGCTGAGTTACAACATTGTCATGCAAACTGATTTTATTTATTTTAGTACTACTATTATTATACTTAGTATAGACAGTGTGAACAAAGCTTTACATTTAAAGCTGTTAACGAAACCGGTAGTGTGTGGTCTTGCGGAGATTTCAAGGTTGCTTTCTTTAGCGACTCGATCTCTATGTGGAGAATGTTAAGATGTTTGGAATATAGTGCTTGAGGTTAGGTTTCTAGGTCTTCGTCTGGTCGTAGACTATCCTTGTACGATGAGTTATGTGTGATATTTGTATACTTTCCCAACAAATAAAACTTAAAACGCGTCGTCTTTACATAGCAATATTTCTGCAAAATATTCTTTTAATGAAAGAAGTGACGATACGAATAAGACTTTCAACTGATGATTGGTGATATGTCCACATTATCTCTTGGTCTCTCTGGAACGTGAAGCCCCCTCCTGTTCCCCTTTCACCCCCTCGCGCTCGTTCTGTTGCGTTAGTACTGTTTGCAGTTTCATTACCGTTACCATGTGATATTAATTGTTTGTTTTTGATTAGAGGTAAGGAGAATCATCTGTGTATATGAAAAAGTGTCCGTCAAAATGCATTAAATTAGGGTGGCGCTACAGTCGCATCAGGGTAATACTTAAAAGAAGCGCCAAATATAAAATAATTATAATTACTCTAGGTGAACGTTTCCCTATAATAATTCTTTAAGGTTATAGTTACTACATTATTTTGTACAACGTAAGTTGATGAAATGTTCAATAATTAACTACATTAGTCGACAATAATATTAAATTTTTTAACTCGGCATACTTCAATTCGTTTATACATTCACCATACTTCACATCATACCCTGTGCCTACACTAGCGCCATTGTGGAAGCTTTTTGAACTGTTTTTTACAGCTTAAGCTGGACACTTTTTCAACTTTTCTCTCATATGAGATGCTGTCCCAGTCTATCGAGACGTATAAATTATCTAAGTTGACAGGCGTTAACATTGAGTACAGACTAGTAAAATTGTCAACGCAGCTTCGGTCGTACAAAGAGAATGCATACGCTAACCATGTATGATCTGCGATGACGTAATAGAAACCTTTACTTTCGGTCAAGCGACCTTCTCTGGGGACATTGTCACTGCTGAATGGGTGATTCAGACTTGATGCTGAGGTCACGGTAAAGGCACCGGGTAGGACCTTCTCAGATCACACACTGGTTTTCAATAAGGTTATTTATTGTTGTGAATCACCTTGGCAAATAAGACTTAGGTAACTACTTATATGAATTATAGACAACTAAATATAGGTATATCTTAAACGAATAATTATACAACCCACTTACATTATCTCTAGAGCTGACGTCGATGACGTCACATTGTCGCTTTGGTACGGTGCGCAAAACAAGCATCACTAGGATATTAATAATAAACTACGATTTATTTTTTCAGAATTTTAGATTAATGTTAAGGTTTTGTGTTTTAATGCTGGTTATTATTAAGTAAGATTAAGTAAAAAAAGTATTTACTTTTTGGCAGTACTTAATATAGCGACACAGAAACAGAACTACTTATTAACAACAAAAGTCAAAACGTAACAATGAAAACTTCAAAAACAATGCACGAAAATATCACGACATGTACCTAACGGTAATGAAACTGCAAACCGTAGTGACACAACAGGACGAGCGCGAGGGGGTGAAAGGGTAAAGGGAGGGGGCTTCACGTTCCAGCGAGGTCCACAGATAAAGTGGCCGTGTAGAACATTTATGTTGTTGGTGTTCCAATAAATAAATGAATAATTAAAAAAGTATTTCAATCTATGTAAAATAGTATAAGGTATTTTAGTGAAGCCAAGAGAAACCTCCGAATACCTGTAGTGCGATACTAGTGCATTGTGCCTCAGGGCAGATGTCAGTGGGTCGATTGAAGAAAGTGGTAAAGGGCCAACTCGCTGTCACTGTTGATGCGCCGTGAAGGGCAAACATTAGCATGATAATGCGACAGACATTCTGATAAGTGAAGAAAGTTATGACGAAATTCTAGGTCGCAATCCGCCTACGGGAGCTACTTATGGAATGTTGATGGAAAATGAGAATAAGTTGGGTGTGGGGATAAATGACCGTTGTTATGGGAGTGGGGGGGGAAACAATTGTTAAGTGATTTGTTATGGTTTAAAGTGATAACCCTCACTTCTAGGATTAATTACACAAATAAAACTGAAAGCAAATGTGTAATTAATCCCAGAAATGAGGGTTATCACTTTAAAACATAACAAATTGTTTGGATTTGCAAGAGCGACATCTCAAGTCAATTTCCGAATATGCAAATATTGGGGTTGACCAGGTTATCAACTGTAAAGTAGATCCTGTAGATGAATCACAACCTGAGAGTTGAACAAAGCATACAAGATTTTCATGTCACTCGAACTGTTGGCTCAGTTGGAAAGAGCGCTCGTACGGAACGCGAGAGGTCGCGGGTTCGAGTCCCGCATCGTTCATAAAATTTTGTTTTCAGTTTTATTTATGTAATTGTTAAGAGATCACCGCCACTTGCAACATCAAAGGAATCACAGGAGTGTTGGCAGCTTTAAAGAGGACCCTATAGGACATTAAAAGAAAATTGTTATAAAAATTTAGATCTACGAGGTAATTAAAAATATATAATAAAATATTCTGTGTCAAAACTAGATAATATGTAATAAGCGATCAAAATTGAAACAGGATCTTGAGATTTATAGTATTTTATAATGGTAAAAATATTTTCTTAATCTAATATATAAAATTCTCGTGTCCCGGTGTTTGTTACCAAATTCCTCCGAAACAGCTGAACGTATTTGTATGAAATTTTGTGTGCATATCGGGTAGGTCTGAGAATCAGCCAACATCTATTTTTCATACCCTTCAATGATAAGAGTCAAAGACCCACCCCTAAATACTTATTTTAATTACTTAAACAATATTTTTTACTTTTATTATATTATATAACTTCAAATTTTCGCCCTATATTATTATCTACAATTATTTTTGTATAGCAATTTTTATATTATTCTGTTTGATATGAGCAAAGTCACGAATAAAGGCTACTTAGATCATATATACCCTCACTAACCCTTTCGACAACCATTTTGCATACTTGTTCATTCTGTGCTCGAAAGAGTAGCGGTGTTATAACAAAAAATTAATTTAAACATGGCTTATACACGTGTTCTGTTAAACAGTGACCTAACTATAACAACTCAGTGATCTAACAATAACGACGTCTTAAATGGAGTTTATCTTTTTCTATTACAAAACAGTGTCTACTTTGTGTTTAACTAAAACGTCGTTAAACACAACATAAACTCAAGTATACAGGAACAAATAATGAAACGGAACGCAATTTTTGACAGCTGTCATCTACCTGTCATCATATAATCTAAAACTTCCGTATGAATATGATCTATCCGTTAGACACACCTTAGACAAGCTTCGACTTGTGGTTAAATATAAGCAATGTCTAAAGATTGTTGAACGCTAAGCAATAGTTTTACCAGTGGGAGGCTGCCGGCTAGATTATATCAGTATAATTCACCTTTCACCTTTCATTGGTATCAGTACCAAAACGGCGCCTATTTCTGTCGTGAAGCAGTAATCTATAAACATTACTGTGTTTCGGTCTGAAGGGCGCCGTACCTAGTGAAATTACTGGGCAAATGAGCCTTAACATCTTATGTCTCAAGGTGGCGTGCGCAATTGTAGTGCCGTTCAGACTTTTGGGTTTTTCAAGAATCCTCAGCGGCACTTCATTGTTATGGGCAGGGTATCAATTACCATCAGCTGAACATCCTGCTCGTCTCGTCCCTATTATCATAAAAAAAAACAGAAAGACACAGATTTGTAATAGAACTTTTTTTTTAATACTTGATTTAATTTTCAAAACATTCTTAACTCTTTGTAATAACACAGTCTGTACTTGTGGTCGAGTTAAAATACTTATTTTAAACAGATGTTTCCTGCACAGATAAATAATGTCTTCACATTTGAAGGTGAATAATAAAACCCAATCGGCAATAGTGGGCCAACTGTGTTTGCAACTATTAATGAAGTCGATAAACAAAACTTTCACGATAATTCGCGTGGCGTATCACCTCTTCAATCGATATGGAAAGTCAATATAATGTGACCTGATTGTGATTGTCAATAACGAAAGTGATCAGTTCATGTTTGCGTGAATTATTAATCATGATGATTTGTAGATTTATAACGTACACGGCTCCAACATCGTGCAATAGTGTTCTCTAGAGGTATTTGGAGCACTTTGTAAGTTTCGCTTTTGTAAAATTGTACGAACTGAAATTAATATACCAACCGTGTAAAGTCAAAGTTAAATAAACTTTATTCAATCGTTAGATGCTATAAAATATAAAAAATTATTTTAGGCCGCTATCCCAAAAAATCACCAAAATACCCCTAAGTTTTACAGTTGGAACCACGCTAATCATTCATAAAAATTGTACGAAAATTTATTAATTGTACACCAATACTGTTTTACATAACATAGTTTTGTTATTTAGTAAAGAAAATTGTATTTTGTTTGTGATAAATTAGAAAATGTTTATAATTCTGAATTAAAACTATGGCGATCTTGTACGAGAGAGGTAACCTAGCTCCGCTCGATTCTTAAAGGCCGTTGGCTCGGTCCCCAGCCTTAAATAGCCGAATACTATGTAATACTATGCGATAAAGTGTCAAAAATCACAATCTAACCTTAGGCTAATAAGCAATTTAATTTTAACTTTGTTTACTAAGTAGAGTAAAATTAAGAAAGTGTCTATAAGTAATATTCTTATTACACTATGTTCGTGTGTTCTTCATTTTTTCACCAATCACTGCTCCATAACTTTGTACAATCTCCGCTCCTCTGGGTCCCGCGGTCTAAGGCTGATATAAGGATAAATAGAGCATATTTATCCTTTCTCAGACTTTATTTACATAAGACTTAGCTGAGTGTGATAAAACGTGCGCACGTGACTTTTGCATTGGGCTGTCTTAGCATAATTTCAGCTGTTAAATGACTATAAAAACGTATATTATGTCAAGCTTACAATCAGCTAAGTTGTACGTTAAGTAAGTTAAGTCTGAGCAGAGTCTAAGTACGTTCTATAGTTGTCAGCCTTAGTTTCGACACCAAACGGCACAAAGTTGTAAGACTCACTAAGTCCAAAATATTTGCGACATTTTTGTTGTCTTTGGTAGTCGAAGCAGCAGCCCCAGCACCAACTGTAGTAGCTTGGACATGAGAAGGAACCAGAGTGTCAACCCCGTGCCCAAGCCACTAGGGCTATTCCATCAGGACGCTTGCCATCGCGAGGGGCCACTTGGCTCTAAAATAGTTGGTATGTTAAGAGCGACAAAGAACCTTCTGGATGACTCTATCATTTTATACCACAAATCTGTGAATTCTATAAGAATAAAGTCTAACTTACATAAATTTACATAACTTACTTATGTTACACGTTAAAATAAAGACTCAGGTCATATGAAAGTCAACAGTTCAATATTATTCTATTCCCGTTATTGTGGCTTTTGCAGAAGTGTCAGTACAATTTAGCCAACTTCATTATTCAATTACGTAGGCCACAAGCAATAAATATTTGTACGGTGTGTACATAAATAATCCAGTTTTAACGGTAATGATTGGTTGTCAACTGTTTAATTATGTTTTGTTTAATTCTTAAACAAAACCTATTCACGTAGGTCTAATGACGACAATTATGAATTTGAATAATTTCGAATATACACGGTGATACAAATTAAAACATAACGTTGACTTATCCGGACTTACCCTATATCCGAATTTACCCTATATCTGGAATTAACCTATATCCGAATTTACCCCATATCTGGACTTAACCTATATCCGAATTTACCCTATATCTGGACTTACACTATATTCGAAGTTACCCTGATGATACATGAATTGTGTATCTTTATATATTTACTAGCTGACCCGGCAAACGTTGTTTTGCTATATAAAGTATAATTCACGCGATAGTTTTATAAGTAATAAAATATTGCCTATATTATAGCCTGTACATCATTTTGTTCTATTGTCAATAGTTTTTGCAGCGCACGCAAAAATAGGTTTTCGATTTTACACCTTGTGTTACAAAATAGCAATTTTATTACGGATCCCTAATTTTGAAAAAAAAAAAAACATAGCCTATAGCCTTCCTCGATAAATGGACTACCCAACACTGAAAGAATCATTCAAATCGGACCAGTAGTACCAGAGATTAGCGCGTTCAAACAAACGAATAAACAAACAAACACTGGAGCTTTATAATATTAGTATAGATAATTCTTCTGTACGTGTGTTGACAGTGAACTCCTCCTAAGTGGCTGGACCGATTTGAATGAAATTTTCTGTGTGTGTTCAATGGGATTCGAGTATGGTGTAGATTCACAATTGAACTACCACCTAAATGGCTGGATTTTGATGATTTTTTACAGTGTTCCAGAGAATTTGAGATTTGTTTAGATAATTCTCCTATGTATGTTAGTGATCTCCTCCTAACAGCTGGACCGATTTTTTTAAAATCTAACACGTGTGTACAGGACAACGTCTGTCGGGTCGGCCAGTTTATTATAATTTTATGAAATTATAGCTATTATTCGTCAACAGAAAATTACCGTTACATAACATTTGAATTTGAATATCTCTTAAGCCTGGCATTTGCCGCACTCAGCGGGGCGAATGATGCAAGCTCTACCTTCGAATCTATTGTGTTTGTGGAATGTATCTCATGGTTTTTCTTGTTCTTTTGTGCTTTATGTGACTTTCTCTGTATTTAATCACTTTTATTCGCAGTTTATACTACGTAGGCCTTGAAATAACTGGCATACAACAATTTGTTTAATAGAAGGAAGGGCATCAAAATTTAAACTATATGAAGAGTATAAGATACATTATAGTTTTAAGGGTAAATGTATACACTTTTATAATAATGTCCCAGCAAAGTTCAGGCATTATCTATAAATCAATTTAAATGTTTTATTAGAAAATGGCTATGCCGTAAATCCTAATACTCCACAGCTGAATGATTAGAATATAACTATTTTATAGTAATAGCAATGACAGTACAATATTATATATTTTATTAAAAGGAGCGCAAAAAAGAATTGTGGGAGATTTCTTGCACTCTTCTTCTCTCTCAGAGCGCCATTTGTTTCCGAAGCGGTACTAGTGTCTAGTATATTAGAAATGACATTAATAAGAATTCTAAAGGAATCAATTTTGAGAAAATAAATGCCTTTTTATGCCTTGTAGAAGATAACACTACATCAGACGAAAACGAGGCTCTAAATACAGTCCACTTTGGAATCGCAGCGTAATGCTAATGCAAATCTATAGATGATAATCTAACGCGACGCTATGTGAAATCTTGTTGAAAGTGTCTTCTCGCATCACAAAACTTACTCTATAATTACTTTTTCTTCAATATATCGCCTAATAAATAACCATTTATCACGTTATTTTATCAGTATGAACCCTATACGTTACCAAAGCTAATACTACATATATATCCATATCACACACGGTAAAGTAATATTTTAGCAGTGGAATAACTTATGAATTTGGGTATTTTAGTATTATTGAAGTTATACTTCTTAAGTCACGTTATGAAAAAATGATGAGAGTGAAATTTTTAGATGAGCGCGCATCACTGTAACACAAACGTAACAAGTCTAAGTTGGTTCCTAAAATTTTCTGACGTTTGCGTTATTCGTTATTTTTTTTTGGTTTCTTAGTCCATTATTAGGACAGGCAAAGGGTTCAAACGTACAATATAATACAGCCGTATTCATTATTTAATAATTAACTGTCAAAGCCATCTTTGGAAGAGTTTTTTACAAAATTGTTCTTTCTAAAAACGTAGAATAGCGCTAGGAATAAATGATTTTAATGATTTTTGCTGCGTTAAGCCAAAGAAGTATAACTTCTTGCGTGCATACATAAGTTTTTTAGTTTCGGAAGTTACTCATGACTAACAAACCATAAAACTTATTAACCTTAGCTCTTTGTAGTATTAGTATTTATAGATTTAAAGATGATCGTTATTAAATTATCTGTTATGTAACATAGAGGAATTTTAATAGGATTGAACCTGCAGCAAAAACAAAAGGTTGAAGGCACGCGCGTTCATTGCCGCGTGTCCAACGCGGGGCGTTCTTGTGGGTTGCCATTTTATTTGTGATCTAGTCGAGATTAAATAAACTAACAAATTCTACAAAATTGATGAAATAAAAAAACAATGGACAGTGAGGACTTTTGACTGCATACAGTTGGCGAAAACTTTAAATTGTTTGAAATGTAACTTGTTTTCATTAAAACCAATAATTTTGCTTTTTTATATACATATGGGCACTCCAAGGAAGAGTTGTATTATAAAAGTTGATGTTTTTAATTTAACAAGCGATTTTTATTATTACTTAATGATGTAATGGAAATAAATATTTCATACATATACAAATTATTAAATTATAACTTAATGAATACTTTGACTAATTGTTACAATATGGCGATCGTCTTCGTTATGTTGGAATTCTGCAAAAATTTACCATTTTCAATTTTTTCTAGCATGAATAAACTCTCTCTGTCTTTCTAGAAACAATATCTTCTGATTAACAATGTAATAAATAAATAAATAATTTTTATCTTCAGAAAGACATGTATAATAATAATTTAATACCAAATCATTTAACCATTAATACTTGTTCGCATATATGTTTTTTTTTTCTCTTAAACTAATATTTACTTAGTGAAAAGTATTGAAGCATGCATGTAGTAGATACCTGTAATTGTTTGTTACATTAAATACAATATAATTAGGCTGTATTGTTATATACAACGTGAATCATAAAGGGTATAACATCCCTTCAATGGTACGTTATTTGGGTCATATGCAATACGAGTTGTGATGTTTAAGTTTTAATAAATAAATAAAAAAAAAATCATAATGCATCAATATAAATAAATGTTGGTATTTCTAGATAAATAAATAAAATACTTTTTTTGTAACTTCTTAGACTGAGTTAACGAAATAAATCAGAGAAGGTTCGTTTTTAAATTTTCAATCAATATAATGACATTTATTTAAAATACGGTAGAAATGGTAAAATCTACTTAAATGGTAGTATTATATCTGTTATGTGGTGATGTTAGTACATTGCAGTTTAGCCATGCGTTAGAAGGGTCAGTTTTTGTTTGATTAAAAACGGTTGGTTGCACTTGGCAACAGAAATCAATTATTCCAATCACTGCTGTAGGTTCCCCTGTGTAATTATTTACAACTCAGTAGTTACTACCAGTGGTAGTGCCCCCGGCTTTGCTTGAAGAGTTTTTATGACGTTTCGACAACGTTTGCATAATAACTATTAGTATTTTGTAACCGCTGTAGGCTTTTATAGAGAAATTCATATGACTATTACTACTAGCTCCTTGATCATGCTGATTCCCTGATGCTTTTAGAAGCAGCATGACTGCAAGATATTTATGTTTCTTGTCACGTTGTTAATACAAATACGACCTCCAACAAAATAAGGCCATTAAGGCCGCTATCCCAAGAAATCACCGAACTAGCCCATAATTGAAACCATTTCTTGACAGTTTATATAAAGCTTATATTTAAAAAAAATTATATATCTACAGAATTTTAGTTGAAACTCCATTTTTATCGTTACATTTCTATTTTTTATAGACAGTGCGAAATAAAATCACCAAAATACCCCTAATTTTTACAGTTGGAGTCATGCTTATCATTCAATCTAGATAATATAAGATAAGATAATCTAATTCTGAATTAAAACTCTCTTACTTGGTGCGATTAATTGTTGTGTACTATGACGTCACAGTTCATTACATCAAACAAAAATATTTTAACTCTTGGTTAAGTCAAATGTATAAAGCCTAGTATGGTATTATTTTTATGAACTCGATGCAAACATTTATATCTGCACTGTTCCATTCAGTGTATTTATTTAGTGTTTGCAACATTTTGAGAGGTTTTCCAAAGGTGACTGAAATTTATTTATGAATTTATAATAAAAATCTAGAAATAGAAAAATAATTCGGACAAGGGTTATATAAGAAACAAATACAAAAAAATTTCTTTACTAACTCATTAACAACCTTACAGACTATCCAGATGTTCATCAAAATATTGGCATTTGTGTACCAATATTTAATTGTAGGTAGGTACTTATTCCCCAATATAAAATTTTATAGAAATAACTACAGATTAAACTCTGCCATTCAACTCATATTGTAAACTATAGTAAAATATTTAAATTAGATCATGAAATTAATATTAAAATCATAATATCATTAAAAAGCTTAGATATAGATTACTAAGTAAGTGATTAGTAGTAAATTCATTATTTTTATTTTTCTAAATTATTTCTAGCATTAGTTTTTTAGTTTAGTAAAACTTTGTGCATAACTTTTATTTAGATATATAAGTAGTAACACATATTATTGTTTTTATATTCATATATATATTAAATTATGTATCTGTAGTTGGTAAGCCTTAATAAATAAATAAAAAGATTCTACATATTTTCATTTTCAGATTACGGCTAAAACAACCAATGAATTGACCCCAAAAGTATCAAAACATAAACGTAATAATTTATTTAATTTTTAAAATATTGCACAAAAACTTAAAATCTAATCACATGTGATATATGAATATTATTAATCGGATGAATATTATTATTAAAATTTTCAAAACAAATCAATAATATAATGAAATAAAGAAATAGAAAAAATACTTGCATGACGTCGATCTCTCTGTTTGAATACCCATTCAATGGATCAAGGAAATTGTCTTTAGATTAAAAATGTCAGATGTGGTTGTTTGCTTCCCAAACATTAACATATAAATTGATTAATCAAACATATATATTACTTCTAAAGTAAAATAATAATTAAATGGTTTAAGAATTAATTAATTCTTAATTTTCACATTCGAATTCCCATTTAATTCACATTTACCGAGACACACGTGTTTGTGAAGCCAGCTTAGCGAAACTTTTAAAGAAAAAAGCGATTCACTCGATTGTATGAAATGTTCAGATGATATTGACAGATGACAGCTATAAACCTGTAAAAAACGGATATAGCCGAAGTCCACTACGTTTTAAGCAACTGTTCGCTTTCAAACTTAGCTGGATTAGACTTCGTCGCCATATTCTAATTATTATTTCAAACTTATGTCAATTCTCACTGCACGTTACATACTAATCTAAATTTACATTTTCACTCAGGCAGTCCCAGCTCATATAACGTAGTATTTACATCCTCTTTGATTAAAGCTGTGGTTATGAATATATTATGTAAAAAACATTAAAGGATTCACCATCATCGTTTCAGCCGGAAGTAGTCCACTACTGTACAAAGGCCTCCCCCAAAGATCTCCACGAAGATCGGTCCTGCGCTGCCCTCATCCAACGTATTCCGGCTATTTTGACCAGATCGTCGGTCCATCTTGTCGGGGGCCTACCAACACTACGCCTTCTGGTACGTGGTCGCCATTCGAGGACCTGACTGCCCCAACGGCCATCTGTCCGTCGAGCTATAAGCCCTGCCAAATGCCACTTCAGTTTCGCAATCATTTGGGCTATGGCAGTGACTTTGGTTCTCCATTTGTCACCAGATATGCCACAGCGAGGGGACTCCTTCAATATCGTATATACCCTAAATTTTAAAATATGTATGTGTTTGTAAGAAAGAAATAACCTTAATAAGCTCGCGTTCCGACCATCCTAAACAAGAATCACCACATTCCCCCCTTCCTCCTCCTCGGTACCCCCTAGATACAAGTTTTCTTTTGCGTGAAAATCATGTTAGCATTTTTTTGTAGAATGTTAATCTAACGGCTGAAACTGTTTATACTACATAGTCTAGCTGTCTTTGCTTACTCTGTCATCATATTTTGAAACCTTTTTATATATTTTGTAATAATATTGATGTTAGATCTGTAGTACTATATAAAACAAATTCCTCCGCCGCGTCTGCCTGTCTATCTGTTCGCGATAAACTCAAAAACTTCTGTACTGAATTAGATACTGAAGCCGATGTGGGCAAGTGGCCGTTGGGCCAGTAAAGTCGTCAAATGGCAACCACGTACCGGACCTCCACAAGATGGACCGACGATCTGGGCAAGATCGCCGGAGTACGTTGGAAGACAGCAGGGTAGGACCAGTCGTCGTGGAGATCTTTGGGGGAGGCCTTTGTCCAGCAGTGGACGTTTTTCGTTAGAACGATCGGAAGGACTGACGAACATCCGAGTCTTAGATCCGAAATTGAATGTTTATATACCTACCTACATTTTGCATGTTTGCACTTCTTTAGCCGCGTTGGGCACTTTTTCGTACGGGTCAAATCTTATGGGCTCGCATCACCGACATGCTCATGACTGGCGCACGCGATAAATAAAACATTATAAATATACAGATATGCTTAGACACTTTTTGGAAACCACCAAAATGCTTATAGCAGTATATCTGTAGCTATACAGGTGACGTATTGTACACATTAGTGCTGTGTATATCTTATAAGTGAAATTGAATGGATTTAGTGAGAAGTTCAATGTGTATATACAGTGCATTGTCGAAATAGTGTTTTTATTGATTAATATAATATTATTGAAACAAAGTTTTAAAAATAAATAGAAATTAATAATTCGATTGTTTTTAAGTATTATGAAATTTCAAAATCTAATACTAAAAGTTGTAAGTTTTTACTTCTATTGGTAGTCTTTACAACAAGCCAATTTCTTATAATTTTACAAGCTCACAAACAATAATTAACATCACATCATTGTTCCACAGATTTGATGCTCAAATCGCCATTTGACCTGATTCATGCCGCCATCTTCAAACCTCACAAACGTAGACACTTTCAAACAACGAAATTTAATGCCATTGTTTCACGCATATGCATATAAAGTTCCGTTACGTTTTCGTATGCAATGAGGTTAACGAATTTGGAGTTTTTAACGGATTATTGGAAAGTTAAAATCGATAACATTTTCTTGTGATATTTCACGCAAATTATGAATATTTATGGATTTATGAACTGGTAGCAATATGGAAAGCTGTTAAATGCAACTAGATTGTCTGATGTGGTTGTTCAATTATTTATTTTAAAAAAGATTTTATTTAGATATTACAAATTAGAATTTAGTTAAGATTCCTTTAGAATTATTTTTGGTGTTATTTCTAATATACTAGACACTACTACCGCTTCGGAAACTAATGGCGCTCTGAGAGAGAAGACGCGGTACAAGAAGCTCTCCTTTTTTTGCGCTATTTTTAATAAAATATACAATATTGTATTGTCATTGCTATTGCTATAAAATAATCATAATCTAGTCCCAGGCTGTCGATCACTTAGATATTCAGCTGTGGAGTAGAAGAATTTACGACAGACTTAAGGCGAAGGTTAAACAGAAAACATGCAAACAAGGTGTTTTTAGACATGTTTTGTGGTGAAAATATAGGATTTGGAGCTATGAACACTACTTTATCCTGTTACACATACCCTTAAGTATTACTTGTAGGTTACTAATGCTTATTGTTGGTTCAAGTTAGCACTCTAAAGCTATTATGAACTACCAGTTTTCCTTGCAGTTAAACAAGTTTTTCCTCGGCATCATGCATTTGTTTAGTATACTACTATCATAAAAGTTGTTCTTATAGGTTTTACTTTTTTGTGTAGGTACATTTATTCAGATTAGTAATCTATAATGAGGATTGTAAGCAATTAAGCAGTTTGCGCCTGTTAAAATGTTATATTTTCGACGCAAGTATTTTGAAAATATTGGCTTTGTTACATAGGAGTCGTGAACTCATATCGCTCAAGGTCGCCGGCATTTAGTGTCGCCTTAATGCCTGAACAGTAGCTAGGACTTTATTATAAAAGTGTATACATTAACCCTAAAGCAATTAGTTCAAATTAATGCAGGTTATTTATATTACGTGTAACTATAATATATCTAATTTCATACTTATATATTAGATTAAATAACTTAGTATCGCAGTTAAGAAATCACCTAACCACTACCAATAATTAATAAAAAGCAGAAAGTCAATGAGTAATATATGCAATCATGATGAAGATGGATATGGAACCTCATAGGTGTATGAACGAAATAATTCATACAAGTTCAAATACTTATATAGTAATACATTATTAGCAGAGAGAAAAATATCTTTTTAATATTGAACTATATCATCCTATATTATATCTTGTTCGTTTTTCATAAACGTAAACAACGATTAAGCATTGAATTTAACTTTAACATTAAATTAATATATGTTACAATTTTTGTTGTTTTGCTTAAGTTTTTTTTGTAAAGTTTGAATGAAATTGAAACAAAAAAACAAGTTTTTGTATCTTTTTAAATCAAAACAGCAAAACTTTCAAATTTAAAAATATTATCATAACTGTCATTTTGAATAATAATAACACGTTATGTATAATATATGATATATTGTTGTTTATATTACTTTATCCGACAACGAAAGTCCATAAGATATGAAAACCATAATGTCAAAATAATATATCGATTGCGTATCGGATTTCGATACAAACAAATAGAACACGGGTGTCAGTGACTGACAGATGAAAAGCTTATTTATATTTATTTAATTTAAAACAATCTAGAAGTTACAATTTCAACCAGATTTAAGGGCAGAGAGTACTACAGTATAAAAAATATATAATTTGTCAAAATCAACAGTTTTAATATATTTAATCATTACAGTTTTTAGGGTGCCGTACCCATAGGGTAAAAACGGAACCCTTTTATTTTGGAACTTCTAATACTTCGCTGACCGTCTGTAGAATTAAACTAAGCGCTTTTGATCGCCACTATAAATATTTCTTGTAGCTATATACCAGAAAAAGTAGAGCTCGTGAGAACAACATACAAGAAACTAAACGGCCACTCTTTTCAATGAAATAGAGTATTTTACAACGGCTGTAATATACATAACAAATTAGTTTTAAAGGTGCTGCATCCAATATATGAATCATGTTTAAATAATAACTAATAATTCATATAAAGTAATTAAAATTAAACTGTATAAATGTAAATTATCGTATATATAGTACTAGCCGTTCCCGCCCGTTTCGCTGTGCGGATTTTAAAAGGAAGGCTGGAATTCGAAATATAAGTAGCCATAAACTATATAGGACAATTTCGCATCGAATGGCCGATAGTTTCAGGTCGATACGATCAGTGGTTTAGTCTTAAAACAGCCTCAAACAAAGACCATTTTATCTAGTAGATAAGTAGATCTTTGCATCCATCCCATTTTGTATAATAGGATCTGTATATTCATATTAGCCGACCTTTTAAACTTTCGGTGCGTTAAAACAACGAAAGCGCTGCATCTCGCAATCCTTATATATATATTATATTGGCCCACGTTGACCGCACGCTCAATTGAACGAATGCAAATGGGTCACTTTTGTGAAACATTATGGCCTTTTAGCCTAACATGTTTCCGTGTTGCCAAATGAAACTAATGGATAGAAAGACGATGGATTTAGTCTAGTTTCGACGGTGACACAATATTTATGTGTGATTTATGAATCAATAAGTTTCAAGGGCGTTGAAGCATCGCCAGGAGTGGACTGGTAGTTGGATTCGTAGTTTTTTTTATGACAATAAGAATGACATGAGCAGGACGCCTAGCTGATGGTAATTGATACGCCCTGCATTATATTACAATTTGTTTCTTCGATCATCAATTATAGTTATCTTGTGTGTGAGAGGAGCTATGTAGGTATATAGAATTAAAAATACAACAATAATAAAAAACAGTCTAGATATATTCCTTATAGCTTATTTACATATAACTCCTTAAACTGCCGTAAGTAACCAACACAAAGCAGGAAATCTCAACTTGACATGTAAAAGTTTATTTTTACGTTTATCGTTCAAATTGTTTTGTTTTCTGAATGTTTCATTAATAACAGAGCTTAAGGAGGCAGTTATTGAAGTGAAACTTTTATTATATATCCTCAAATTTTTTCGCCTACCTATCGCATGTTGCATTACAAGAGGCGTGAAGGCCCTAACCCCTATAGTATTAATATAATTGCATCATTAATTTCAACAACTGCTTTCAGGTCAAACAATTTGTTATGTATTTAAAGTGATAGCCCTCACTTCTAGGATTAATACACAAATAAAATTTGAAAAAAAAAATTTTTTATGAACGATGCGGGTCTCGAACCCACGACCTCCGGCGTTCCGTGCCACAGCCTGAGAGTTGAACAAAGCATACAAGATTTTATAACGATACGTCACTCGAACGATTAGCTCAGCTGGTAAGAGCACCGGCACGGAACGCCAGAGGTCGTGGGTTCGAGTCCCGCATAGTTCATAAATTTTGTTTTTCAAATTTTATTTGTGCTCTCAAGTCAGTTTGGCCTCACGGCCTAAAGCGCCAGATATAAGTGATTGAGAAACCTTTCTTTGAAAATTTTTACAATTTGAATGCAACCGATTTTCTTTACATTCAATTCGTAATGCTTCTCTCGAATACCACGACCCTCAACGCACAGCTGCCAAGATACTACGTGTCATATAAGCTGCAATATCTCCCCATGTAATCGGACACTGTGGGTGGTGGGTGTCGCTTCCTCAAGAAGCCTTATTGCTCCACGTGTCGCAGACATATGCCCACCCAAGTGTCAAAATACACAATATATTTATGATATTATTATCACTCAAGAGAGAAAAGATATTAATGTTAATTATCATAATGAGAATATTAAAGAAGCACAACTTGTCAATTTTCTTGGTATTTCTTTAGACAGCAACTTGTCCTTCAAGTCACATGTTGACAAAATTAGCAAAAAAATTAACCAACATGTATTTGTCCTCAAACGCGTATCAAAAACAATAGGTGAAAAAACAGCGCTAATGGCATATCATGCATTCGTGGTTTCAGCTTTAAGATATGGATTGGTCATATGGGGCAACTCGGTGAGCATAGGGCATTTATTTATTGGACAGAAGAAGTGTATCAGGGCGGTTTGTGGAGCCGGCCCCCTAGATTCTTGTCGACCGCTATTTAAAAAATTGAAAATTCTATCGCTGCCATGCCTATACATTTATGAAATAAGCCTATTTGTTCAAAAACATATGTGTGATTTCTATACAAAAAAATGCCAGAAGGTTTTAAACACAAGGTATCCAAATAAACTCATAATGCCCTTCTGTAGAACTGCATCTTTTAGTAGAAATTGTTTCAGCATGTCTGTGAAAATATATAATAAATTGCCCAATGAATTGAAAGATTTACCGTTCAAAGTTTTTAAAAGAAGACTGCATCAGTGGTTAACAAATAAGTGCTTCTATAGTTTAAATGAATTTTTCAATACAAAATGAATTAGTCTATTTGATAATAATATATGTAAATTAATATACTTTTATGACATTGAATTTGTTAATATTATACATAGGTACTAAATGAATTATTAAGTTATTTACGTCTCATATTATAATATTATATAAATATTAAAATTTCATTTTATAAATATTATTGATATCATTGTGAAATCCGACATGTTTCAATATAACAGTACGATTAGTGTTTAGACAATTTTGTAACATATTTTGCATGTCAATTGACGAAACATATTGGATTATCCATTATATTGTTAACACCTTAAGTACAATGTTTCCTGCAAATAAATTTCATTTCATTTCATTTCATTTCTCATATCAACTTAAAATATACCGTTTTTTGATTATTGTTCCAACAACTTACAACAAGGTTTTTGTATGCGTATTGGGTATTCTTTTTTTCTATATCTATTATTCACAACTAGTTAAAAAAAAGTTTAAAAATTAATATGGAGAACGTCTAACTAAGTGTATATTGCCAAAGGTTTTTAATAATGTACAATTACTCAGGCAAACACCAAAAATGAGCAAATGTTGTGTAAAAAACAAACTTTAAACAAAATTGACATTTTTTATTTCGTTATACTCGTATCTTTTGAATGGAATGTCCGATTTTAATAATTTAAAAAATACATTTTGCAGGTATTTAAACGGTATTTAATAAAATATCATTTAATGGGATAAGGATGAATGAATAATATGGGTCAATTATTGTCGGCACTTATATCAACTTTTAAAATGTCTAAAAACTGTGATAATCTACTAAATGTGATTGTCTTAGTGTAACTAAATGTGATAATCTTTTACCAATTCTGTGGTTGTTACTATATGCTTAACTACAGTAGATGAACATATGGTATCACGGACTTTTTTTGTAGATATTGATACGTTCTATAATACTGTAGAATAATTTTTTGTTCTATCATCGTCAGTTTCTGCAGCGCACGCGATGTTTATCACACCTTGGTTTTTCTTATTGAATTTATATTAAATTCTTTTTGAAAATTTAATATAGCCTATGTCACTCAGTGGAGATGCAGCTTTCTAATTGTGAAAGAATTTTTTAAATTGGTCCAGCAGGTTTTGTGTGAAAACATTCCAAACATACATACATAAACACAAGTGTTTCCTCTTTATAATATTATATAAAAACAGTCCTTATATTTACTATACTATCTAATATATAAAATACAATGATGTCTGCTTATGAAGCTCTGTTAAAACAAGTTCCTATTTTTTTTTATGGAAGAGAAGTACAAACATATACTCTTTTGTATTTGTACACTAGAGGAATTACAGGACCGTTGCTGTTCTTATAAAGCAACGAATAAACGTTATGTCCGTTTAAAATATTATAATAGTTATTTATTTTGAGGGGGACTGATTGTATTTAAATAAATGTCTAACTCGCTTAAAGAAAATACATTTCATAACCGAAAACACATTGGTAGGAGGCGGGCGAAGTTTGAGCCGGCAGTAGTGAGTAACAATAAGGGACGAGACGAGCATGACGTACAGCTGATGATACGCCCGGCCCATTACAATGCAGCGCCGCTCAGGATTCTTGAAAACTCCAAAACCTCTGAGAGACACTACAATTATTGTGCTCGTCACCTTGAGACATAAGATGTTAAGTCTCATTTGCCCAATAATTTCACTAACTACGGCACCCTTCAGACCGAAACACAATAATGCTTACACAGACTTACTATTCTCTTTATGCCCCGGGGAAGCAAAGGGCAAACTATTCAGCCACCGAGTCATAAATACAAGTTAGTAACTAGTATTAAGGCCGATGTACTTTAAAGACAGTACTAACGTACAAATATCATTGCTAACGGAAACCGCCCGCATTGTGTATAGAAGTGTGTAATTCCACCAACGCTTTGGACTTTAAATTATAAAAACAAACGCTATAAGGGTTGCACGTGCCTCACACACGTCAATATGAGCTAAAGGTTTGTGTGTGACGGTTGAAAATTAATTACAAGATAATTTATTTATTACACTAGCTCCTACACTTAAATTTCTGCGTATATAATCAGGTTACTTGCGTAGAGACGTCGCTTCATTGTGTGTCTTCTACCGCATTTATCACGGGGAGTGTTCCGAAGAGCTGTTTCATCTGATTCCTGCCGCCGAATTCTACCTTCGCACGACACGCCACAAGTTAGGATATAATCCCCTCCATCTGGATGTGTGGCGGTCCTCCACAGTGCGGATTTCAAGGTGCTTTCTTCCACGTACCACAAAGCTGTGGAATGATCTTCCTTGTGTGGTGTTTCCGGGACGATACGACATCGGTACCTTCAAAAAACAGCGTACACCTTCCTTAAAGGCCGGCAACGCTCCTGTAATTCCTCTGGTGTTGCAAGAGATTGTTGGTGGCGGTGATCACTTAACACCAGGCGACCCGTACGCTCGTTTGTCCTTCTTTTCCATAAAAAAAGTGCGCTATTATTATATAGCTGACCTGAAAGACGCCGTTCTGTCAATAGAAAAAAAAATGATGTTCCTATTCGGTAATAATGTAGTCTAAAGCCACCGGAAATATGTAATCTTATATAATTAGTTAAAATTTAAACAAAAACGTATTTCTGAATGATTCAACCCATCATTCCTTGTTTGGAGTAGGCAAGACGGGGGGAGGGTCGTATAAAGAAACTATATTATGATGTAGAAGAGTAAAATATCAAACTTATTTAAAATGATAAGGATTAATATCGTATTTGTGCAAACAGATTTTAAATTACCGCTTTATAATTGCCAATTCTTTTCAAGTATTAAGATGGATATAGTATGTCATCTGTAAGAGATAGACATATGCCATCGGACTTTACTGTAAATCTATATAAGATACACAATTCCGCTTTACATTATTTTGTTATATCTCAAAGGGTTTCCACAGCGTTTTCGTTGAAAGCTCCCAAACGGCTCATTTTTTTCCGACACCTCCAACAAATATCGTTGATGTATTCAAAAATGTATGCAAAGCCTAACAAATTATATACTAAAACCTTCCTCCATAATCCTAAATCCATTGTTTAAAACAGCATGAAAATAGGTGCAGCAGTTTTTGAGTTTATCGCGAACAGACAGACGCGACGGATGATTTTGTTTTATAATATGTGGTAATATATAGTTTGTGTTCGATTCTTAAATCTAAGACCTTTAACCACAGTAGACATGTCTACTGTGGTTTTACTATGCGATGAACGCATAGAAAAGAACTATCAATCAATCACTTACATACATATTACAGTTCCCGGGTTCGAATCCCGGTAGGTGCAAACATATATATGATGAATATGAGTGTTTGTTTCCGAGTCATAGATGTTTATTTGTATTTATGTATGTTTAAGTAAGTATTTTGTATTAAATTTATCGTTGTCTTGTACCAGTACTATGACTGGCTGTACCTAGTTTGGGGCAAATAATTTGTGTAAAAGTGTGTCATTATTATTATTTATATTATATTTTTAAATAAAAAGGGGTACAAGGTTCTCGTCACTAAAAGTTAAAAACCAGCTGTCCCTGTACTATGCTCTAAACTTAAAAGAATCCTAAGTCGGTTTAGTGCCGCCTATATCTATGAAAAAAACGCAAAGCGCATCAAAAGATACCACTGAAATATAAATTCCTTTTACTATGTTCATTGTCAGTACATTTATGAAAATTTAATATAAGTTCACAAAATTCGTCACCTCTTTGCACTTAATAGTGATTTTCATTATTATAACACTAGAAATAAGGGATTGCTTGTAACAATTCAAGTAGGCTTCATAAGATACATAATAGCTTTAATGCTAAATGTATACACTTTTATAATAAAGTCCCAGCCACTGTTCAGGCATTATCTATAAATAAATTTTAATGTTTTATAAAAAAATGGCTCTGTCGTAAATCCTACTACTTCACGGCTGAATATCTAAGTGATCCGACAGCCTGGGACTAGATTATGGTTATTTTATAGCAATAGCATTGACAGCACAATATTGTAAATTTGATTAAAATTAGCAAAAACAAAAATGCTTGGATAGTTTCTTGCGCCGCGTTTTTGTCTCTCCGAAGCGGTAATAGTGTCTAGTATATTAGAAATTACATCAAAAAGAATTCTAAAGGAATCAATTTTGAGAAAATAAATGCCTTTAATGCCTTTAGTCGTTGGTGACGTGACAAATGTAATTAGGAGAGTGGAGAAGTCACTCGATGATGTAATCTGATGAAACAATCGTGCATTCGTGCTCGCGCGACCAAGGACGATCCGGCCACGATAACCCATTAACTTCATACTTACTTCATATTATTATTATTATCTGAGATAACGTACAGTGCAATTGTCACACCAAGTGTTTCGCGACAATTCGTAGAAGATTTACAATAAATTTAGAATATGTAATAGTTATTACTACGGTCTGAAACTCAGCAGAAGGGATGTTTTTTGATTTCTGATTTTCTGCCCCGTAACATTCGAATTGGTCTGAATTCAAACACTTTAAATGCAGGTTATATGGAAAATAATATGAACGTCGGTTATCATTGACAATCAAACCATAAAATGATTTTAAACTCATATAAAAATCACCGCTGTAGAGTGCCTCGAATCTCCTTTTCATTTGACCCACTAAAACCATTCTTTATTGACAGAACATTCGAGATATTTCGTCGCGAATATAACTCAATTGCGAAATATTTATCAGATCGTATCTAAACTTTTATAACGTAGAATCAATATGGCGATAACATTATCAGTGATTCAGATAGGACTTAAGTGCACAGGGATTTATGTATATATCGTCGAGCATAAGAAACGAGTACGAAGATGATTCAGTAATGTCAACTGTCATAGCTCGGGGTGTAATCGTCGTGCGGTGCGAGTGAGGGCGAGAGTATGCGCCGGGCGAGCGCCAAGCTGCAAGCAGGCAGTCAGTGAAGAACTATCGAGTGAGGCGGTTGTGTCGTACGTGGAATGCCCGGACCACGTTCTTGTGTCTGCTTGTATTAAAATAACGGCCAATTAGTGTTAGCATATTTCGGTTGTTCAAAATGAAAAATTCGTGAGAAAACCAAGGCACACCTGTGATGATATTCAAGTATATGTCAACCTGCCCTAAATAATAATTATAATAAGAAATTTTCTGAACAATGAACATAATGAGACTTATTGGGGAACTCTTCAAAATTACGGGATGAATTTTTCTTATCTGCAGAGTAAATTCATGCTGGATTTTTCCAAAGTCAGTTGAGTACTTTAGCCTCAAAAGGATAACAGACAGAATTAAGTTCATAATAATTATGCTAAGGTCACATACGCACTACGCGGTTACCGCCTAGTAAGCCCTAATAGCAATAATAAAGTAGCTAATGAAGGTAAACACTGTAATATCCAGGCATTAGTTGTCCCTGGATGTTTTCAGCTGAAAAGTAGTGGGAAGCAGTTGGCAGATTTTTGCACGACCTGCTGGGGAAGGGGGTAGAGGTCGTACTACCCTGAAAACGGGAGGTATGGATGAGGTTTTAAGTAGATAATAATTCCAAAAATATTTTCCTTCTAACACGAGAGAAAAACAGTCAAATCCAGATAAATGAAACAACGAGTTTCCCTTAATCGATTCGAGCCGACTATATCCGCATGAGCAGTACAATGCCGACGTGTCTAAAAGTCAGTCTCACAAAAATATGTTTTCTCATATTATTTAAAAATTAATGTTTTTTTATGGAAAAGGAGAACAAACGAGCGTACGGGTCACCTGGTGTTAAGTGATCACCGCCGCCCACAGTCTCTTGCAATTTCAGAGAAACCACAGGGGCGTTGCCGGTATTTAAGGAAGTTGTTTTCTCTAAATAAAACTGGCCTCTAAGGAAGGTTAACGCGTTGTTTTCTTTAAATAGAATAAAACATTTTTGAGCTATTCCTTCAATGAATAAAACTCCAGTTATACAGCTCTGTATGACGACTCAAATTACAATTGTTAGCGCTATTTCACTAACAAGTGCCTACTATATGTTACAATATTGACTGACACGTGCAAATTTCTAACATAAACAATAATACACATGTTTGTTTACAAACAATTAGACTGGTTATTGAATAGTAACGATATCAATGCATTTTACATTTCAATTTACATGTGTTAAGTTAAAGTAAGTTATGTTATTTAAGGATGATCCCCAGTTAGGTGATAAGCTGTATCGTTTTTTTATATGACAAGGAACCCAAACCCAAAAATTCTGAGTGACACGATAACTGACCCTTGAGACATAGATGTCAAGTCTCATTTGCCCAGTAATTTCACTAGCTACGGCCCTCTTCAGACCGAAACACAATAATATTTACACATTACTGCTTCACGGCAGAAATCGGCGCCGTATATATCTATATACTCTCTCTTTTTAAATGTGATTGCATTATCTATAGATAATATGTAGGTATCACAAAATATTATAAGACCATAGAAATCTTAAGTGCCTTATTATTAAGATTTCTATGTATTCAACAAAGTCCCCGTCGCGTCTGTCTGTCTGTTCGCTATAAACTCAAAACCTACAGCACCGATTTTCATACTGTTTTCACCAATGGATAGCGTGGTTCTCGAGGAAGGTTTTAGTATATAATTAGTTAAGTTTTTAGATATGTTTTTGTATATATGAACGATATTTGTTGGAGGTGTCGGAAAAACTACGCCGTCTGGGAGCTTTCGACGAAATCGTTGTCGAAAACCTTTGATATATAACATAATAATGTATGACGGAATTGTGTATCATATATGGGTCTACAGAAAAGTCCGCGATGGCATACGTCTATCTATTTTAGGATAATAAACATAAACATACTATATCCATTTTAATTTTCTTTCTCTTGACAGAACAGCGTCTGTCGGGTCCACTGATAAATTAAATACCACTGGACAGGCTGTTCCATATATTTGACAGCAAATTTTTTGTGCCTATTTGAAGCGCCACTCGCGAGCGTCCAGTGAACTAACTTTGACGTATAATACAAAAGGCTGCGAAGGAACGTTCAATACTCTGAAGTATTTTTGCATTATGAATTAATTTGGTTAGTTTTCCGTGTTATTTATACTTCAAGAATCAACAACAACACAAAAGTACACAATTTTTTGTAAATAGTTTTCCACTATCTATCGATGTCATCACTAGTTTTAGTACCGCAGACTCTCGCTACATGGCCAACAGCGCCAAAATGGCGAATATTAAACAGGCTCAATAGCACCTTGGCAGCCGCCAGTATATAGTAGAGGTCCTTGTGTTATATACATAAACGTCATTGGTCAGATCGTCAAAACACCTCAAAGCTAAAAGCGACTTATTCACAGTGGTGTTTTATTAACAAAAAATAACTAAAAAAATAGTTTGACATTTAACGAGGAAATAAAAATAGATTACGATTTTAATTGATTGACCTTTTTCATATCAGATAACGGTACGTTGCAACAATGCATTCTAATTTAAAAGTAGGTTGTTTTTTAACCGACTTCAAAATGGAGGAGGTTATCAATTCGATCGGTATTTTTCTTTGTATGTACACCGATTACTCTAAGATTTATGATCCGGTTTACGTAATTCTTTAGTTTGATCCGAAATGCATGCCATTTGGTCCCATAAAAATTTTACATAGTTTGGCCCAGTAGTTTTAATTTTATGAACATTGTTATGAATATATTCGTTTACGTGGATTATATATTTTGGTTTACGTTTTATTATAGTTTGTGTACTGCTTTTTTATGCGTTTTCATTTAGTTTGATTACAAATTATTATTATTAACCCGTTTGGGGTCTTAGTCTACCTGTCATTCATAGCTAACAAACGTTCTTCACAATATTTCAGTGTCTCTGGGTGAGTGATAGTTATAATTATGTATAAATTACTCTGATGAATATTGTTCCGATGGATCCCGCCACTTTAGTCGATTCGGGCCGACTTTAACACTTCCTTTCGATTATTTTGGAAACCTGCAATCAATTGAGCCCTCTGTTGACTGCTGACATAAAATAATTAATGTACAATAGAGTCTTGATTCGGCGATTTAACTTTCTTGTACTTTCACTATATGTATCTGATCAAACACATATCAAGCACTCAAACAGTAACAAAATTATTTTAACATAGAATAATTTATTGTGGCAAATATTGCACGTACCAAATGCAGGGCCGGATTCAAAACAATGCTATTAAAATTCTATTTTATATAACTAGCCGTTCCCGCCGGCTTCCTTGGACGAATTTAAAAAGGAAATAATTTAACGAAGCAACATTGAAATTCGAAAAATAAGTAGCCATAATCCATCAAGGAGAAATTTCGCATCGATTGGTGGTAGTTTCATGTCTCAGAAAGAGCCTCAAAAAAGACCATTTTCATTATATATATATAGATAGAAATGAGAATTCTACATTAAAAATCGAACGTCTACCTTTTCTTGCATTAACATATTATATACATGATACAATACTCAAATTTACTTAGATAATTTATATGTCTAGACAGACAAACGATAAAAACAGGCCAGGAATATTATTATAGTGTGCGTGACAAGCTATGTCTTACACTCGCGATTTGTATAACACTATGTATTAGTGTGCGAGCATTGCTCATAATAGAGGTTAGTTCTAAATTCAATTTTTTCGACGTTTTCACAGCTATCGTCATAGTCTATCTAGACTTATAAATGATCTTAGCAAATTTATTCTATTTTATGTTGTAAGGAACAAGTTTAGTGTTTTAAGGGTTCCGTACCCAAAAGGTTAACCAACTAGAACCCTGTTAGAGGCGTGTATCTGATAAACAACAATAGTCAGATACTTGACAGATTTATAGATAGATAAAGCAATAATAACAAAAATAAAACCCAAGATGGTGAATCATAAAATGGGCATCATGCCAATCAAATAAACAAGTTTCTATTAAGTAGCAGTGGCAGGCTCCTTTGCACAGAATGCCGGCTAGATTATGACAACCACAACGTTGCCTATTTCTACCGTGAAGCAGTAATGTGTAATCATTACTGTGTTTCGGTCTGAAGGGTGCAGTTCCTAGTGAAATTACTAGGCAAATGGGACTAAACATCTTATGTCTCAAGGAGACGAGCGCAATTGTAGTGCCGCACAGAATATTTGAGCATTTCAAGAATACTGAGCGGCTCTGAATTGTGATGGGCAGGGCGTATCAATTACCATCAGTTAAGCGTCCTGCTCGTCTTGTCTCATATTTTCATAAAAAAAAAGGTTCAACAGTAATTAAAAAGTAGGTACATAGTGTTGTATCTCTATTGGTTTTATTTGAATTTAATTGGATTATGAGCAAACCGTTAAATTATAAAACCAAATTCCGTTACAAAATGTTTTTATTTATGATTCGTACTCTATACTAAATACGGTTCGAATTTTTAGTATGTTTAGCTATGGTTATTTAGCAATTAATGCCTAATTCAGCTCGTTTCGTCACGCCAATTGTCGAATGCTACAATGTAACGATTAAGGATTTAACGGATTTTATCGATAGAGAAAGAGTGAGAAAAATTTAAATATGTATTGGTTAAAGGGTTGCCTATGAAGTTAAGAAGAAAATAGAAGATATTAATCAATAATGACCGAAACTGAAAAATAACCTCCTTTCATGTCATTTCCAAGTCTATACGACATTACGAACGTTCCTGTTATTCAAAAGTGAACTTAAAACGAGGTGTTCGCAGGGTTCGAATTACTATTACTACGAATATAACTATCGCGTGTGTGCATTTTTCGATCTGAAATTATAGGTGAAATAATAGTGAACAAGGGTCGATTCGTTTCTGGCACACGCCGGGTTCTGCCGCGGCACGCTACGCTCGACTCTTGCTTTGTTTTTAACAGTGTTAATTTGTTTTTGGGACCTACTAGTGAATTTTGTTGCCAATTTGCTTAGATAACAATTAATTAATTACACTTATGCATAACTAAAACATAATGACTACAAAATAAATACAAGAAACGGACCAATCAGAGACGGCCTCATAAACTAACGACGAGTAAAATTGTCAAAATATCATTTCCTTACAATATGACATTAGAATCTCACTAAAACCAGGCCGTGAATTTTAAGAAATGAAGACAATTGACAATCTTTTTTTTATGGAATAGGAGGACAAACGAGCGTAAGGGTCACCTGTTGTTAAGTGATCACCGCCGCCAAAAATCTCTTGCAACACCAGAGGAATCACAGGAGCGTTGCCGGCCTTTCTGTCGTTTAATTATAATATCACTAGTGAAATCGTAACATCACGGCTTTGACAATATTTATTTTCGATTAAAAAATCTCTGTTGTAAAACGGAATCCGTCCCTGTTTTGGACATTTCACAGATCGCCCACATAAGAATTAAAACAATAAAGAAGTATATTACTAACTTGTTATCTGATTAACAGATCACTTTCGCCACGCGTGGGCGTGGACACAATTATAGAAGACAAAGCTGTTTTATTTCTGCCAAAGTGACACCAGAAAGTCGTCACTATCATTGATTGAATACTTTCTACTATTTAACCCTGTTTGTTTTATATCGTCACCATTCTATATTTATAATATATATGGTAACGGCCAAACCCGATTTTAAGACAAACTAGTTTTTTCAAGGCCAAGTCGGTTCATGCTTTAGTGCTCTGTGAACGGCTAGATCACTTGGCGTTGCGTAGAGAAGTCGCTTCATTGTGTGTCTTCTACCGCATTTATCAAGGGGAGTGTTCCAACGAGCTGTTTAACCTGATTCCTGCAGCTGAATTCCACATTCGCACGACACGCCACAAGTTAGGATATCATCCTCACCATCTGGATGTGTGGCGGTCCTCCACAGTGCGGTTTTCAAGGAGCTTTCTTCCTCGTACTACGAAGCTGTGGAATGAGCTTCCTTGTGCAGTGTTTCAGGGATGATACGACATGGGTACCTTCAAAAAAAGTGCGTAGACCTTCCTCAAAGGCCAGCAACGCTCCTGTGATTCCTCTGGTGTTGCAAGAGATTGTGGGCGGCGGTGATCACTTAACAACAGGTGACCCGTACGCTCGTTTGTCTTCCTATTGCATAAAAAAAAAAGTTGATAGGATACAACTGTACTTCACTAATTTTTTTTTATGAAAATAAGGGATGAGACGAGCAGGACGTTTAGCTGATGGTAATTGATACGCCCTGCCCATTAAAATGCAGTGCCGCTCAGGATTCTTGAAAAACCCCAAAAAATCTGAGCGGCACTACAATTGACATAAGATGTCAAGTCTCATTTGCCCAGTAATTTCGCCCTTTAGACTGAAACACAGTTGTTTATTGTTTACACATTATTTCTTGGCGCTTACAAATAGGCGCCGTTGTGTGGTACCCATAATCTAGCCGGCATTCTGTGCAAAGGAGCCTTCCACTGGTACATTATATGTGACTTTTTTACATTAGCGAGTGTCATAGGCTTAAATATTATGCCTGAAAAATGAAGGATTTTCGTGGTAACGGATTTGTAAACTAAGTCGGGCAAAAAAAGGTCTATCGATTACATTTGTTACGAACGCTGCCTCAACGGTAAGAGAAATATCATTGTTTTGTATTATAACATTGTTTTGTATATATATATGCATTGGAACACCAACTAAGTACGGACAAAGTCGCAGATAACAGCTAGCTTTTTTTGTAGAATAAATCTTAAAACTAGTGCTTTGCTATTTTGAATTAAAGTCAAAGTCAAATAAACTTTATTCAGTTTGGCTTAAACTGAGCTCATTTTAAAGGTCACTACAAATATTTCTTTTAAACTACTGCGTTTACCATATGTTCGTAAAAAATTGAGCTTGTGCGAAGAACATACAAGAAACTAAACGGCCACTCTTTTCAGTTAAATAGAGTAATTTAAAATGGCTGTAATATACATAACAAATTAGTTTGTAAGGCGCTGCATCCTATATATTATGAGTCCTCTTGAAATAATATAAACTAGGTACATCATAAAAAGTTAGAATTAATTAACTATATAAATATAATTTTTTGTATATTGGATGCTAAACCTTTAGAGCTTGAATTTATTTATTGTGTAAGTATGCTTCGTGAACATGATGGTCGTGATTACTGTCACAATTAGTAATCGCATCCAACAAATACAATGATTTATTAACTATAACAGGTCGACCTGGCGCCAAAAGCAAATAGCGTCGAGGAGAACCGGAACAAACTTGTGCCTGAAATTGAGACTAGACCAGTTAACTCGAAGAAGACACAAGTTTGTGCGTTAAAAAGTCTCTCTTTATCGTATCACCTCGATTCGTGATCACTTGTCTAACAGCCAGCCTGCATCGGCATACTTGTCATCGATATATCGAGCGACGTTCATGGGGCCTACTCCTAAAATCGATATTCGATATATCGTGGCATTAGTCGTGTCGAATCTTACTCTTAGTTACATTGTATTCAATGTCGAAACGATGATTCAACGAACGAAACATTTTTCGATACTAGCGGTCCTAACCCTACCTAACTAAGAGTTGAAAATGTGAGAGACGAATATTCGAATTTGACAAATAATCAAACGTCACTTTTACGATAATTTCAACGACACCTTCTAGGCTGTAACGACAGCAATAGCATTGGCTATTATCGTTTCAAGTAGTTTAGTTTTGTATAGATATATTTGCCATATAATATACATACATACACACTCACGCCTTGTTCTCGTCGGGGTAGGCAGAGACAATAGAATGCCATTTGCTTCTATCCTTACAAACCTCACGCGCTTCCTCTACATTCATTACTCTTTTCTTAATAAATATTCTATTGTATATTGTAAATGATGCAAATTGGTGGTACAGAGTCTGTCATGGTCCTTAGCGCCAAAACTATGTTTTGACTTTTGATACTTAAAATCGACATAAGCATCATATTTAGTTTTTCAAGGTTTGCGCATAATTCATTCACTCTAGCATCGT
>CATIXQ010000013.1:1456598-1486338 GCA_949711755.1 Leptidea juvernica | reverse complement strand
ATATATCATTAAGTAGGCACCACTTTCATTTCGTCGTACGTAAAATTTCGAAAAGCAAATTAAAACCATCAACGCGATATAAAGCATTTATCACAATCACGCGAGCGAAAGTTAATGTAATTTCAGTGACATTACACGTTAAAAGCCATCCGAACGGGCCATTGGATAATGTTGCGAGATCGAACCAGCTGGAATCGAACTTGTACTTTCTCCGCGAACGATGATACCTGTATTGTTTTCACTAAGCTGTAGTTACACGAAATTGAAAGTTCATTTATTAATGTTTATCATTAAATATAAGAGTGTATCTTCAATGTAATGATATTTCTTATAAGGGTATGGTACAGTGAAATAGACGCACGAAATTTTAATTATATGACCCACATGCGAGAGTTTTTACTTCTTCCTTCCGCAGCGTTGAGCACTTTTCTTGGGATGGGTATAAAATGTTAAACTCACGTCAGGACACGTGGCCTGATCGAAAATTCGTAAGACATTCAAGATGCTATTTCAACTTAATGAACATACGGTCATTGGACCAGTGATTGAATCATTGTGATTGCGAAGCCGAAACACCGCGAGGTCCACGAATCGAATCTCAACCAAGAATTATTTTTACAGTTTAACTATTTGGTTTTTATAAGCTTTGTAGTTAGCGAAGACTTTTCCTAAGGCGATAGTAATACGTGTATTTCCTCCATTAAATAATAACTATCATTACGGGGAAGCGTACCAAGAATACTGGCAGCATTTCCGTGTTGGATAGCTCTAGGCTGATCCGTTGACCGAAATAGCTGCCAACGCTTGGGTTGCCAGTAGCCCTATTGAAGCGCGTAGATTGTACTTTGTACCTACATTCTACCCGCCTCTGGGCCCCACGGGCCAAGTAACAACAAACCACCAAGCGGCAAATAGATGTGACTCACTGAGACCAACTTATTTGGGACGCTTGCCGTCTTCGGCAGTCGAAGCAGCAGCCCCAGCAACTGACGTAACTTGGACATGGGAAGGACCCAGAGTGCCGACGCAAGTCGCGTGCCACATCAGCGCCCTTCACCGTGCTCAAGCCACCAGGGTCATTCCATCAGGACGCAAAAGAAGAAGAAATGTCCCATTTAAATTTTAAATTTCTGTTCCTTTTCCTGCAAACAATTTTTAATCCGTGGGCCCTCGCAGTGACCATGTGTTGCTTAATTAATAATATAATTTCCGGTTAATATTTATTTTTTAAGTTAACTTGGCGCGTTAGGGAAAAATTATCAGAGTGAATTATTACGATGCCCGCGAACACCGTCACGCAAATTCGACACGCTGACGTAATCTGGTCAACAACACCATTTGTATCATACTTCAGCTTCCAAGCGTTTTGTAACTCATATGTCTACTGAACCACAACCAATGGAGAGAATTAAATAAATTTCAATACATAATTTCAATTTAAATACAAGTTTTAAAAAAAACAATCACTCTCTAATTGTATGAAAATAATTTAATGACATTAAATTACACGCTATTTAACTAAATGTTATAATAATATTTCATTTAATACCTGCTTTATTACAATTGTTTTTTCTACAAGAATAAAATAGCACAGCGAATAAATTTAGTTTAAGGATTTTTGTATTAATACGCCAAAGAAGAATAACTTATTAAGTACGGTAAGGTTCTCACCTCTCATGTTGTATCTATGTTTATTTTTGCTATCAGCCTAGCGAAACTCTCTAAGAAAAAAGCGATTCACTCGATTGTATGAAACGTCCAGTCATTGATAGATTGACAGATGACCTCTATAATTTTGTAAAAAACGGAGACAGCCGAAATCCACTACGTTTTAAGCAACTGTTTGCTTACAAACTTAGCCGGATTATACTTCGTCGCCAAATTGTAATTACTATTCCAAACTTATGTCATATGACTGCACGTTTCATACAAAACTAAATTTCAATTTTTACTTAGGCAGTCCCGCCACTTATTACGTAGTATTTACATCCTCTTTGTTTGCTATGACATAAATTAAAATAACTAATTGAATCAAAACAAAGTGCGACAAATTATTATGCAATTATCTAAATGACCTCCTTAATATCCGGCAATAACAGGATGTGAAAATTGACTTGTTGATGTTAAGTTTTAGCAAGTCCTGCATTCCGATTATGTAATTCTGGTAATAAGTCCGTAAATACATAATGACGGTCTGTATAGCCAAATTATCTTAACTAATACAATCTAATTATCTTCTATAGATCGTACTTAGACTTTGCTCAGACTTTACTTATGTAAAACTTAGCTAAGTGTAAGTTTTTGGGATAGCAGCCTTAAAAGAGTCTAACGGCCGTTTTCAATAACGTATCTCTAGTTACATTGCCATCACCGTTTAATGACAAGATCTTATCTATCCATAGTTATGTCCAATATAGTTATATTATTAGTTATAGTCCAATGCTACCTGTCGATAGGTTATTGATATGTAAGTTAGTGTGAAAGGATAGTAAGTCTACCTCTAGTAAGTTAAAGTAAGGATAGATAAGTTAGGTCTTTCGTAGTAACCGTCTAATGCTTACTCACCCTTTCAATAGTAGGCGGTAGAGGTGTATCCACTTCTGTGTAAATGCAGAGCGTCGACTTCCTAGACAGCGAGTCGCTCGCGAGACTGCTGGAGCTTGATCCCGTTGAGAACTTCATCTTGGTTCTGACAGAATCAGGTGACATCTAACTCCTCAATGCGTCGGCGGGACATCACCGGCCTCTTAATGTCAGGCGAAGTTTGACAAGTCTCTTTACGTCACTGTCAGTGTGACACCTCCGATTTCGATGACACGTGCGTCAGTGATAGCTGTAGTATGGCCACTTGAGTGCTAGTTTGCCTGGAAAAAAAAACATTTTATGAATAATTTGTATTATTATTGAATTAAAAAAAAGTAGTAATTGGTTAGAGAACGCGTGAGAGAAAGGGAAACCAGACAGACTGTCGCCGTAACGCGTTACGTTACGGAGTGGGTTACCCTCCCATAAGAAGTTATCACTTCAATAAAAATGAGAAGTTACTATACTAATAGATGTTACATGAATTAAAATAAGCTTCTTATAGATCTCACTTATTAATAAAATACAGATAAATAATCATAATTTATAATCCTATTTACATACTTTCGCACAAATTATCTTGCCACAGACGAGGCGTACATTTCATTATGGGTTGCCGGAAAAAATATATTTAATACGATATATACTTATTATATAAAAGGATAAAAACATGAATTAAAAACAAATAACACATAACTTGTTTTTATAAACATAAATCAAATAAAACATTTGACTTTTTTATGATCGACGCAATTGTTAACGACCCTGTCCACTGCCTCCTGTGATTAGCTTTAGGACCCGGGTATGAATCCCGGTGCAAACATTTATATGGATCATCAGCGTCATCAGCGGGGAGACGTCCACTGTTGGAAAAAGGCCTCTCCCAAAGATCTCCACGATGATCGCGGCTGCGCTGCGCTCATCCAACGTATTCCGCCGAACTTGATCAGATCATCGGTCCATCTTGTCTCCCAACACTATGTCTTCCGTTACGTGGTCGCCATTACAGGACTTTACTGGCCTAACGGCTATGTCCGCCGAGCTATGTACCCTGCCCACTGCTACTTCAGTTTCGCAACCACCTGGGCTATTTTGGTGACTGGGGTTCTCCTACGGATATCCTTATTTCTGATTGATCTCGCAGGGAAACTCCGAGCATAGCCCTCTCCATTGCCCTGTGAGCGACAATGAGCTTCCTCATAAGGCCTATAGTTAGCGACCACGTCTGCGTACCGGAAGTCATCACTGGCAACACACACTAGTTGAAAACTTTCGTCTTCAGACACTGTGGTATTTGGGACGAGATTATTTTACGGAGTTTCCCGAACTTTGCCCATCTGAGTTGAATTTGACAAGTGACGTCTTTCCACGAAATTGGACTTGTGTCCAACCGACTGTATTATTAGTTCAAGGTAGACTAGAACTTGTCAACAATTTAAATTATTATGCAGATATTATTATGTTATTCTGTAAAAAAAATCAGTAACATCTTGGTTTCGGTTGCCACCCAGTTGGACACCATGTCCAACAATCAGACTACAACCTATTCAAAATGAAATCTGCTCTCGAAATATACCAAGGGCAAGTTGATAAAACCTTTTAAGTACACATGCATTAACCGATCAATATCTGATACCGATAATCATATATTTGGCATCTACGCAAGTTAATTGAATTATGGTGGATTTTCATTGTTCACGGACGATAAAACTAGAGTAAGGTTGTTCGCTAATTTGATTAAAAACTCAATGCTGTACCACCTTTATAGAACATAATTCAATTTATTTCTTTTATTCTTGCGTTAGAGTAGACGATGACATTTAGCTATAAAGGTAAGCTAGTTTCGAAATTCTATGCATGCTATCAAACAAAATATATGAAACTGCGACAATCATTATGTTAACACAAGGAACAAACATAAACTTGTTATGCCTACTACTCGGTTAAGTCGAGTTTGTAAGTATTTTATTGGGCGATGAATATCACGAGAAATTTACAAAACAAATGTGTTACGAAATTTAAAAGAATTGTTAAAAACTGTTTGTGTGGGAAAGGTTACTATAACATTGATAATTTTCTTAATGATACTAGGTTAAGTCGAGTTTGTAAGTATTTTATTGGGCGATGAATATCACAAGAAATTTACAAAACAAATGTGTTACGATATTTAAAAGAATTGTTAAAAACCGTTTGTGTGAGAAAGGTTACTATAACATTGATAATTTTTTTAATGATACCCTTAGGCTATTAAATTGTAAATTTTACTGTACGATACCACACATTATATTGTATCTAAATTGAAAAAATAAGCCCGTTGAGTTTTTTGCGCCCGTTCTTCTCAGGTCTGAGGCGTACTATTTTGAATGGTTGGTAGTCTTTTGACGTGCAATGAGTCATTTTAAATTATTTTTTGAATGAAAATATTTGAATTTGAAATTTAAATATACTATATACAGGATTCAAAAGTGAGGAATGTTCTTAATTCGTTTATAAGTCTCTATACCAGTTGTTGACTAATATTTATTGATTCATTTTTTAATAAAAGGATATCTAAAGGATGGTCCTTTTGAAACTATGATCTTTTCGGTCTTTACACTCGTGACAGTGTGGTGGTGATTGTCAGGAAATTTCAATAGGGGCCCGATGTAATGCGCCTGACAACTTTTCGCCATCCCTCTCTGTTAAAGTGCACACAATCACGGAGCCGCTCACAGCAGATTTGATCTGATCGGTCCATCGCATAGGTGACTCCGCGCGGTCTAATGCCGTCTACTTTACCGTGGACGACAAGGCTTTCTAGGGATTGACTGCCTCGTCTCGATGCGTGTCCAAGGAAGGAGGAGAGATAGCAAATAGCCAGGTTTTCCCAGTTTCCTAGATTTTCCCCCACAAACCCTATGTATTAGTTTTTAAGCATAATAAAGTTTTATCCCCCAACGTAGATAGGGTTGTAGAAAGTAAGTTTTCTGATAACTACATATATAAGGCTTATTTGTAAATTGCTTTAATAAGTAGATTATAAGTAATTTTGTATATATCTTTTACTATCAAATATAGAAATTTGGAATTTGATTTTTTTTCCAAAGAAGGAGTATGCAGGACTGCACTATGGAACATAAACACTGTTTGATTTTTAGTTGCTGGAGTATCGAATTCTGCGAATTCGGTCAACGATACGTTTAATTAAGTTTTTGTTTGTTCCTGGTGTAATCATTATGGTTATCATAAATTCACTTATTTGCCTGTGAACGTACATATCATTATCAAGAATATATTGTGAGGTAACAGTTAAGATGTTTATTTCGTTAAACTTTACTCTCAATGATTCTTAATATTTACATCTTAGATTAAGAATTGGTCTCAGCTGCGCTCCAACTAGATGCCGCACTACCTAAGAACAATAGCTTTTTTATTACGCCAACTAGTAGATGCTTGTGTGCGTGGCATCTTGACACTCAATGGCATCTTTCAAATTTTTTAACATACGCTTCGTGTTATTTTACATTAAAATTAATAAATTACAAAATACTTACTGATGATATGTGATCCCAGTGTCTTTCTTTTCTCTTGTAGTATAATTTTTACAAAGTTTTACTTCGCAACCCGGTCTTAGTCTGAATTATTAGCAAAGTTTAACAGAATATATGTGACACGTCAACGTGACACATTGTTTGAGACCGGCTCGAGAACGCCAATTAGGCGTAATATTAGTTGCCGCACTTTGCGACTATCTAGTATCTAGTTGGAGCACAGAGGAGACCAGTCCTTAATCTAAGACAATGATGTATGCAAATCCATAATAATGACAGTGGCATTTTAGCTAGCCAGTCCTTTTCCATGATACGTAAAAAAAACTTCACACATACTCTTCCAACATTAACAACAGTCTGTCAATCACTTGAGTGTTGCAATCAAACAATGTTAGGAAATTCAAAATGGCGGACGACGGATACATTGATCTCATTGTTAAGAAGATAAGATACCCTGAATTATCAGTACTGAAAAATATAATATGGAATAAATTACATATTATAAAAAACTTGCTTTATATTGTATTGTAAATACGCACACACAGAACCTACCGACTCCTAGAACCAATATTGGGCTTCGCGCGCCTCTTCACAAATTGTGTTCATCATTGGATTCTCACATTAATGTCGACCTGTTTTCGCACTCTTCTACTGCTGCATTTAAGACTAAGTTAAAACAACAAATACTGTCCTTACCTTAAACCTTGTATCTTTATTCATTATAATATCCCTGTCTGTGTCTTGATTTATATAATACTGTGTATTCGCCTAAATATTCTATTGTTTACTTATCTTATAGTTCGGTTGTGATGTCTGTATATCTAATATTGTAAATTTGTATATTTATTTAACTAAATTTTGTACTATAGTGATGTATCTGTTTGTTTCCTTAATAAATAAATAAATCTCACTAATAATAATAATATATACAGTACTTAATCATAATTATTAATTACTATTGTTAGAGACCGGATTATATGTTACCAAAAATGCTCAAAATATGCATGCAAAAATGCAAGTAAAATACATAAAATATGCACGAAAATCCATAAAAAGGGCCAAAATATGCATAGATACAATTAAACAGGAAAAAATAAAAAGTCTTATTTTTAAATATTTTCATTTTATTTTATAAAGGCTTGTAACTTGTGACAATTGTATTTGTGAAAAAACTATTACACGATATACCTACTTAGGTAACAATGAAATTTAAGATTTACCTTTAAAATATGTACTACTAAGTGCTGTTCTAAATGCTCTGTAGATAAATTGTGTCTACAATCGCTTAGTAAATTTTTAAGCAGAAAAGGAGCGTTCTACGTCTGCTGAGATTACTGGGCAGAATTTAAATTTGGGTGCAATGTTTAGGTTTACTATGAAAAGCATCGAACGATGAGCGAGATCGAACGTAAAAATGCATAACAATAAGTGTTTTTTTTCTAAAATATGCAACCACTGCTGAAAAGGTACTAAATATGCATTTGCATATAATCCGGTCTCAAACTATTATTATATTATGTACTACTATTTTTTGTCCTGCTACAAAAGATGTTTTTGTCTTAGATCATTAATACGTCTGGACAGTCTATGACAGCTGTGAAAACGTCGAAAAAAATAGACTTTAGAACTAACCTCTATTTTAAGCAATTCACATACACTAACACAAGGTGTCATACAACTCGCGAGTGTACGACGTTGCTTGTCACGCACACTAAACTAATATTCCTGGCCTGTTTTTATCGGTTGTCTTACAGCAAGAGACTCTATCTAGACGTATAAATTATATGATTAATATTAATGTTTGTTTCCGAGTCATGGATGTTTATAAGTATTTATGTATGTTAAAGCAAGTATATTGTATTAAATATATCGTTGTCGTGTAGCCATAGTACAGGCTATGCCTAGTTTGGAGCAAGATAATTTGTGTAAAAAGAGTGTTTATATTATTATTATTCTCTTTATTACAATTTCGTCTTATTTTCTACATTTATATATATAATATATTTATAAAAAAACAATATTACAAATCTAAATATAAAAAATAGAGTCCCGCCGGCGTTGGTTCACGAGAATTCCGCCGGTGGTTAGGGCAAGAGATTGAGAAACTTCCGCAAGATGCGTGCCGTTCCCAAAACAGCTGCTTTCTGTAACTGACCCTTTATCCAGTTATTAAGTGAGAGCCTCTTGAGATGATGGTCGAGGCTCTTTGCTTTAAGACCGTTTACGGAAACGACTATTGGGACAATTATTGTTGATCGACAATTTGTCTATTTCAGTCTATTTCAGCTTTCACAACGTTATCGTCACACGGGATGGTGATATCAACAATAAATGCCCGACGCTCTAACCGATCTACCAACACAATATTATTATTATTTTTTTTTTTTATGGAATAGGAGGACAAACGAGCGTACGGGTCACCTGGTGTTAAGTGATCACCGCCGCCCACATTCTCTTGCAACACCAGAGGAATCACAAGAGCGTTGCCGGCCTTTAAGGAAGGTGTACGCGCTTTTTTTGAAGGTACCCATGTCGTATCGTCCCGGAAACACCGCACAAGGAAGCTCATTCCACAGCTTTGTAGTACGAGGGAGAAAGCTTCTTGAAAACCGCACTGTGGAGGACCGCCACACATCCAGATGGTGGGGATGATATATGATTATTATTATTATTATATAAGCTTCTAGATAAACTATAAATAATTATAATAATTCTAACTTAAAACAGCGGCCAATTGTAAACTCTATTTTCAGCTAACGGACGCACATTAAAACAAAGTGTCTAACGTGTTGTGAGTGTAAGACGTAGCTGTCACGCATACTAAAGTAATAAACCTAGCAGGTTGTCATGCATTGCCAAACTAAACGTTTACCAGTGGGAGGCTCCTTGTGTGATGTGTCCAATGTGTAAGCGTTACTGTGTTTTGGTCTGAAGGGCGCCGTAGCTAGTGAAATTACTGGGCAAATGAGACTTACCATCTTATGTCTCAAGGTGACGAGCGCAGTTGTAATGCCGCTCAGAATTTTTGGGGTTTTTCAAGAATCCTGAGCGGCACTGCATTGTAATGGGCAGGGCATATCAATTACCATCAGCTGAACGTCCTGCTCGTCTCGTCCCTTATTTTCATTAAAAAAAACATTATCTAAGGCTAATTTGTATTGCTGTTCGTTCATAATTGGGTAAAAATAAATGTACCTTACTGTAAATTTATAAATCATAGTGTTAAAATAAAACAATACTGTTTATTATTATAATAATATCTTCTAGGTGTAACTTGTACTTTTATTCTCTAATTTTCATCTCATATATGAAATTTGTGTGTATTTCTGATATGCAATCAGATAGGTCTGAGGATCGGCCAACATCTATTATTCATACCGAATCCCGACCGGGGTGACCCAATCCTTAATATATTTTTATAAGTTTGAATAAAAAAAAATATATTCTATTATGATTCAGCATTAAATAATACATACAACTTCAAATTTTCACCCTTCTACGATCAATCCCTGTTTTTTAATCACGATTTTTATATTATTATTTGTTTCATCCACAGATTCACAATATGGCAATCAAATACAATAATTATTGTAGTACGATAAATTTTATGTACGATATAAAGAAACGAGATATTTGGTAGGTCTGAGAATCGTATGTCATCTTTTTTTATACCCCAAAAATTTTAAGCATTGAATTTCATCTAGTATACATATAAAAATCAAAGAAAAAGTTTACCAAAATAGAAGTTTCTTGGGCCGTCTTTTTAGACAAAATGATGATGAAATAAGTTTAACTTTTTACGCCACAAGTTAGGATATCATCCTCACCATCTGGATGTGTGGCGGTCCTCCACAGTGCGGTTTTCAAGGAGCTTTCTTCCACGTACTACAAAGCTGTGGAATGAGCTTCCTTATGCGGTGTTTCCGCGATGATTTTTAAAAAAATCGACCTTTAAAAAAAGCGCATTCTCCTTCCTTAAAGGCCGGCAACGCTCCTGTGATTCCTCTGGTGTTGCAAGAGGTTGTGGGCGGCGGTGATCACTTAACACCAGGTGACCCGTACGCTCGTTTGTCCTCCTATTCCATAAAAAAAAACTTTACTAAGCTTTTTATCTAGGAACCTGATAATTTCAAAATAAATAGCACTACTCGTAGTTTATCTTATTCTGGACTCGGGAAGGGCGAATAGTGATGTTTTAGCAAAGCAAATATTTTGTCGATTTCTTATCGTAAATTCATGTTCATGTTGCTAGTTCATATTATACATCGCCCAGCAAAAGTCTTACTAACTCGACTTAACCGAGTAGGCGAAACAAGTTAATGTTCCTGGCGTTAACATTATGATTTTCATAGTTTCTAGCAAATTCACAATTGTGGCGCAAATTCATAAAGGTAAAACAAATCATACGATGCTCTTTTTGAACAAATTAAAATGAAATATTTATTTCATCATCATCATCATCAGCCGGAAGACGTCCACTGCTGGACTAAGGGCTCCCCCAAAGATCTCCACGACGATCAGTCCTGTGCTGCCCACATGCGACGTATTCCGGCGATCTTGACCAGATCGTCGGTGCATCTTGTGGGGCCTACGAACACTGCGTCTTTCGGTACGTGGTCACCATTCGAGGACTTTCTGCCCCAACGGGCATCTGCCCAAGGAACTATGTGCCCTGCCCACTGCCACTTCAGTTTTGCAATCATTTGGGCTATGTCAGTGACTTTGGTTTTCCTGAAACTCCGAGCATAGCCCTCTTGAGATTGCCTTCTGAGCAACCATGAGCTTTCTCATCAGGCCCATAGTTAGCGACAACATATTCATTTAAAACCACTAAAATACCGAAACACGGTGGACTCGTTCAAGCCTTTACCGTAAAAGTCGGCAGCATCACATTACCAACTGGATTTAAGTTATTTACTCTCAGGCTTACCGTGTGACTCATATCTTGAGTTTAACTATTCTAAATCCGACCTTAATGCTTATGTAATAAGGAAGCGTGATTTGATATAGAGCGTGGAGGTTTGTAATGATCCGATAACAACAACAGTTATGTAATAGATATAGAACTTGCTGTATCTTGCACGGTACGGTGACTGCCTTCTGACTGTAGCCGTAACAGGAAAACATATTAGTCAAAATAGTTTTCTGTTTGTACTTAATTCAAATACTTAAATAAATTAAGAATATGTGAGAGCTTGATATATTTCTGCGGTAATAAATAATATTTCTATTAAAGCTTAAAATAACAGACATTTACCCATTTAGATTGAAGGAATGCAAAAAAAGTATAGTATAAAGCAAAGGGTAATTACTTCTTAGTCTGACCATATATACTGTTATAATTTGAAATAAACAAAATTTGAATTTGGAATATGTCATTTTTATATGATTGTTCAGTGAGTTTTCTCATTTTGGCGCCAATACATTGCGCAATATTTTGCGATACTTAAATGGAGTGGGGTGATAAAGAGAACCAAATCGCTCTGATTGCATTACACAAAGATGCTATGGAGCCAAATGCAATTTTTAATACTCTCCATACGCTTGGTATTAGTAAAATGTTTGTGTATTGGGCTATTAATAGGTACAATGAGACCTCCTCTGTTTGTGACAGAAAAAGATCTAGCCGTCCACGTAGTATTCGTACGAAAAAGGTGGTCAAAGCAGTAAGGGAAAGAATTCAAAGAAATCCTGTCCGAATGCAAAAGATTTTATGTTGGGAGATGAAGATAGCACCTAGAAAAATGTCGCGTATTTCAAAAGATGACTTAGGACTTGCAGCCTATAAGAGACGTACTGGTCATTCTTAACTGATCATTTAAAAAAGAATAGGGTGGTAAAATTGAAACAACTACTGAAGCGGTACACAAACGGTAAAGGGATGTCAGAGAAAAATTTTGTTTACGGATGAGAAAAGTTTCTTTCTCAATGAAAATTATTAGAATTTGGTTTAGAAATTAGAGATTTTGTTTAATAAAATAATCTTAAAGTAATAAAAGTATTTACTTAATTAGATCTGAAGATACAAATTTCAGAGATGACGTTAGAACGAAAAGTCTTAAATATAATTTGAGAGATTTGAAATTTAATTGAGAAATCGTTCAAGGAAATTATTCTAGATATTGTTTGTGAAAATGTAATTGAAAGATAAAAAATCCCAAAATCGACTAAGTGTGACGACTTGAAAATAAAAATATAAATTCGCAAGTACAAAGTGTACAACACATTATAAAGAATGTCCTTGCAGACAATAAAAATAGATAACAATGCTCGTAGTAATGTATGAGGAATCATATTCGACAGCAATAATTATACTCGTACTATAACATATATATGTGTGCATATATATATGTGCAGATATAAAACATAAAAAATAGTGGTTAAGTATTGTTAAAAAACTTAGTAAAGTGAAATAATTATTCGCAGATGGTTGGTAAAGTTGAATAAAATTGTATATAAAACTATTATGTAGCTCATTACTTACTTATCTAATCATTGACGTATTTTGAAGCAATAAGGAAATTAGTTAATTAGCCGAAATAGTTGAACATATTATTATTATCAAGAATATTTTATACGAAGAACATAAGCGGCCCTATTATGAAACCCTGTGAAACACTCGTGGAATGGAAGTGTGTTTACTATCCTAAATGCATTTTTTGTGTGATAACATATTATAAAATAGATTATTAGTTAAATTTCATTAAGATGACTTCAAAAATTGATTATTATTGTAACCCTCATTGCATGTTTGGAATAGTAGAGCTTGTGAGAAGCTTATACAAGAAATTCAAAGGCCACTCTTTTAAATCAATTTGAGTATTTTACAGTAGCTTTAATATACCTATATATCTGCATAAACAAACTAGTTTGTAAAGTATCTAATATATAAATCTGTAGTCGACCAGGCACCACAAGCAGCACCCGTTCACGAGTTGACGCATAGACCAGACATCATTTCCGTCGCATTTTAATATAAATAAACTTCTAACTGAAACGCAAATTGTAGCTTCACATTACGACTTGGCGGCGGAAATTGAAGCCATTGTGGTAGTTACCATTCCAGGTGATATCGTGTGTAAGAAGGCCCCGAATTGAAATAGAAATGGATATAGAATGTACAGAACTGCCCTGACCGAATGATAGATATACAGTTCTACCGCCACTAAACTAAAATACCTGATACAATTTAGTGAAATTCTTAATCAGACATATTATATCCTACTTTTCCTTTCAGGAAGTCCCGTCATGAAACGCGAATGGATTGAATCATTGATTAGTAAAGTGATTATCGCAACGTAGATACAGGAAGTACGCGTTGTGCGTGAAATACATTGACCAACTGTTTCGTATGCCTTAGCGATAATCATTACGTGAGAAGGATGTGTCGCTGCTTTCATAATTATATTAATAAAGGGTGACATAACGTTGATTCCCTGCAGTAGTGGAATGCCGCTGGTGTGGGATTCAACTGGGTTGGCACGCAAACACATCTAAGCAGCGACAGAAATTGGCGAAAATCTAAAGCGGATGAAATATGTACCACTCGGTGATGTTTTTTTAATACGCACAAGGTATACGCGCCTTTATTGAAGGTACCCATATCGTATCGTCATGGGAATACTGCACAAGGAAGCTCATTCCACAGCTTGGATGTTCGTGGAAGAAAGTTCCTTGACAACCGCACTGTGGAAGAACGCCATACACCCAGATGGTGATGATGATGGTGAAATTTGGCGGCAGGAATCTGATCAAACAGCTCTTCGGAACACTCTCCGTGATAAATGCGGTAAAACACACAATGAAGCGACGCAACGCCAAGTGATTAGCCGTTCATAGAGCACTGGGTCCTCGACAATTCGCGCAGTTATCCCTGCTTTGCGTGCTTATTATCATTACACGTTAAGCACATTATAAATTCAGAGACAATATTTCGTTAAGAATCTAAATGCTTATATAAAGAGGTAAAGAGACAGCCATAGAACATTAACAACAAATTTTGAGGTTATCCATCTTAATACCAACCCAGGCATGTCGAGGACCGCAACCAATCGCGTGGAACCGCACGCACTTGCAGTTAAATAACGATAGACCACGCGTAACCATTCTTAAAACTAGTGATAAATTGTTATAACGGTAATATTACCGAAAATAATCGTGACGAAATTGCGACTAATGCAGTTGTTTGATGAGAATTGAGTTATTGGAGCTTGCTTAAGTGATTGCCGGGTTGGGTGTCAAAATAGAAATCTAAGAAAGAAGGTTATAGAAATGTTGTACGTGCTAATTACTTGAAGGACTGTCGCCTATAAGATCATAGATTGCATTACTACCTACACTTGCAACGCTCCGGATATTGAGGGGTTTTTGCTTCAATGGTATGCAAAAAACCATAAAAGTCATTTATTTTCTCAAAATTTATTCCCTTAGAATTCTTCTTAATGTCAGTTCTAACCGTACCACCATTTCGGAAACAAATGGCGCTCTGAGAGAGAATAACTGGCGCAAGTAACTCTCTCAGCATTTTAGTTTTGCGCTCTTTTTAATAAAATAATTGTTATTACTATAAAATAATCATAATCTAGTCCCAGGCTGTGCGATCACTTAGATATTCATCTGTGAAATAGTAGAATTTAAGTACGACAGAACTATTTTTTAATAAAAAAAAAAATTTATTTATAGATAATGCCTGAACAGGGACTGGGACTTTATTATAATAGTGTATACATTTATCCTTAATGCTATTATACTTTTGATTATATATCTATCTATGATGACTACTAGAGTTAGTTACAAGCAATCCCTTATTTTTATAGTTATAATAATGAAAATTACTATTTAGAGCGAAAAGGTGACGATTTTTGTGAACGTATATTAAATTTTCATCACTATGACGGCGATACGAATAAATTAAGAATCTAATAGTGAAAAATGATGACCATATATATTTTTTTTAAATTGCGTGCGTACAAAGTACCTACACATGTCAGAAGTGAAACCTGCATTGTGCATGAACCTCTAAACTACATAATATGAAGTCCTGGTACATGTTGCTAGGATGACACATGATTTCAACCGCTATGAAAGACATTACTATCACCATTTATATATATATGTTCTCCGGGTGTCTATGTACTAACACGTCGTGGGCATGGCGTGAAAATATATTAAGGTATACTCGCGTCATACATTAGACAATCTCTTCTTCAACTATGATCGCCTGGTACCAAAACACTGTATAATGCTTCCTATCTCATTATATCCCATGTTAAATATTATGAATTTAGTGTGTGCTCTTTTACAGTCGCTTTTTCGTTTCATTGACTTTTAAATCACAACGATGCTAGAGAAGATTTCACTTCAAAAAATAAAATAATGGTGAATTAATTTGCAGTTCTTCCGATCATCGTTGTTCGAGATAGATTACGCATAGTCAATATAGGCACTATGAATGTCAACCAGTATGTATGTACTCTAAAACGCGCTTTAAGTATTTGTTTCCATATGGTTAGGATATTGACAACCAGTAATTAAAACAAGTTATAACGTTTAACGTAACAGTGCTTTCAAACCCCCCTACATGGTAGCGTTAAAGCGTTAAACGTTTAACGCAACCTTGTTGGAAGGTCGCATTAGGAATTTCACTTCATAAATACCAACTGTTTATTTAAAAAAGTACTTAATACTTATCGATAAATATTATATTTGATTGCTATAGTAACAGATTGAAGAGTTTTGTAGCGTAACAGTAGTGGTGGTCGAGCTTTCTTTTTTGACTCTAGCTGATTAGTCTTCAGTCTCATTCAATACTCATCAATAAAGTACTCAGTGCTCCTAAAGAATAATTCCATTATAAACAAGCACACGACACCGATTTGTATGGTCACGAATTCGTTAATACAAAAAGTTTTTATTGAAGTAGTCGTGTCTCAAGTTAAACTAGCAAAATACTTGACATCTTATTACTATCAATAAAATGATAGAGCGAGTCGAGTAATATAAACTATTTTTTTCTCGGTTGCTGGGTATTTTTTTTCCGTAAAAAGGGACGGAAATGTGTTACAGGAAACCGTGGAAGCGCGCGCAATTTGATTTGACCAATCAGCGCTTGCTATTTGATTTGTCCAATGAGCGGGCGCAATTTGATTTGACCATTGAGCGCGTGCAGTGGCGGAGAAAGAGATGAGTGCGGAAATGCTTGAGATTGGTGTACCACGATGTACTGTCAGCTAACATAGTGTATGCGTGTGTATAAGAGATAGAGAAGGAGAACGCATTACCTTTGCACTTATCTACAGTTACACAGTGCTATGTATTAAATCTGAGGTTACATTATAATAATATGTGTTAGCTATTTTCGCAATTATTTTTACTACTAAGCTTTTGATGAAGTTCCATCATCCTTAAAAAAATGCGAGTTCTTAATTTTCATGTCTACTTTTAAAATTTATTGAATTAGGCGTTACTTTGCGGAAATCCATAATTATACAAATGATTTAAGTTTTCTTTAGTGTTAATTCCGCCAATATTTGTTTTTAAAACAATTCGACACGTGTTTCGCCTCTGCACGAGGCATCCTCAGGACGTGATGTCTCGCCAAAATCTGGCACGAGACTGCAGTCTCATGTAGAGGCGAAACACGTGTCGAATTGTTTTAAAAACAAATATTGGCGGAATTAACACTATAGAAAACTTAAATAATTTGTATACTTTTAAAATGTAAAAGGAAAGGTAAAATTAAACGGCCAGTTTCGTTCAAACTTCATAGATTTATCGAGGACCGATGACAATACATTAACGGCCGTTCCCAATATTCAGTCTATCTCTTACTTGAAATAAAAATCATAACTTTCGTTGAATTTTCTGTCCCAATAAACTTATCGACGGTAACTCACCTTATCCGTACACGCTGTCTGTCAATGGGACGACCTATAGCTTACCAGCGATAGAAGTTTGTATGGAAATTGCAATTCACGCGTCCCAATATAAGGCGATAAGAATGACTTATCGGGTATATTGGGACAGCTTCAGATTATTGACAGCTAATTACTGACAGTAGAAGGTAGTAATTTATCTCTATCTGTAGATATTATATTGGGAACGGCCATAATTCGATAAAATTATTCCATTTTTTAATTTGCAAAATAAGATTTTTGTTAATTTATATAATTTTCATCTATCGTCTACAAGGCAGGAATTGGTGTTAATTTCAACCATTATCTTTATCCGATTTATCTAATATTAGGAATTTTTCCAATACCAAATAGAATTTTTAATTCAACAAAGCAAATAATAGTTTAATGTATGAGAAAATATTTTCTATTTTTAGTTCGGTTTTCTATAAAAGGCGTGTTTTTTCGTAAGTATTCATCCCTACCTTGTGGTAGTTTCTACCTGCTTAAAATTTTGTTAGTTCCATTAAAATTTTTAATAAATCAATTACAACATTATCGCCATTTACAGAGCAGCTTACACACGACCGTGTTGCAATTGTAATTGTATTTAAGACGATATTAGCTCATCTTTACAAAGTAACAAAAATGTGATATTACGTGAACGACACACTCTCCGCAATCCGCATTTGGATAATATTTACGTTCGAGAATGTAAGGCCGAAGCGATTCAGAAATAAAACTGCATTACGACCGACGATAACACTACATAAACCTTATTTAAAATGGTCATAAAACGAACGTTATGTAAAAGCGAAAATCGTGCACCCCAAAGAAACATCGTAAAAACTAAAACAATTAACTTGGAATTTACGCGAATATTTTAATTGTTAGCTTTGGTTTTATTTGTGAAAGAGTAGGACAAATGATCGTACGGGTCACCTGGTGTTAAGTGATCACCGCCGCCCACATTCTCTTGCAACACCAGAGGAATAACAGGAGCGTTTTTACAGCCTTTAAGGAAGGTGTGCGCGCTTTTTTCGAAGGTACCCTTGTCGTATCGGCCCAGAAACACCGCACAAGGAAGATCATTCAACAACTTTATATTACGTGGAAGAAAGTTCATTAATAAACCGCAGTGTGGAGCAACGCCACACATCCAGATAGTGGGGATGATATCCAAACTTGTGGCGTGTCGTGCGAAGGTGGAATTCGGAACACTCCCCGTGATAAATGCGGTAAAAGACACACATTGAAGCGATGTCTCTACGCATCTCCATATGTTATAGCCGTTCACACGTGCAGTTTTCAAGGAACTTTCTTCCACTTTCAATAAATCTGTCGTATGAGCTCCCTTGTGTGGTGATCAGGGTACAACCCACCTAAAAGGTTGCGGAAACGCTCAAGTATTTACTCTAGCGTTGGACTAACATGAGGCGTATACTTTTGTCCTGTTAAAATATATTTTTTCAACTGATTTTCTTATTTACTAATAGCACAATAAAATGGGGTCTAATTTGATCAACAATTCTTCCTTCAAGGTCGTTATATTATTCTAATTGTTTTTGCATATTATAACATACTCGAAAAAATTCTACAACATCTGTTATACCATCAGATGCTTCATAGTCAAAGACAAATAAACTTTATTCAAATAAACTTAAATTTTTTAACCTTTTGTAACCGTTGCTATTTATATTTCTTTTAAATTACTGAATCTACTATATGTTCGGAAAAAGTAGAGCGCGTGAGAAGAACATACAAGAAACTCAACCGCCACTCTATTAAATTGGTTTTTAGTTGGTAAAGTGCTGCATCTAATATTTGAATCATGTGTAAAGTTAAAGTTCATAACAAGAAATAAAAAATAAACAGGTATAAAAATAAATTATCGTACATTGGATCCGTCGACCTTTAGAGCGCGAATTCATTCTGTGTAAGGATGCTTCTTGAGCATGATGGTCGTGATTACTTTCATCAAACAAATACAATGAATAATTATTAACTACTAGCTGACCCGGCAAACGTTGTTTTGCCACATAAAGTATAATTCACGCGATAGTTTTATAAGTAGTAAAATATTGCCTATATTATAGCCTCTACATCATTTTGTTCTATTGTCAATAGTTTTTGCAGCGCACGCAAAAATAGGTTTTCGATTTTACACCTTGTGTTACAAAATAGCAATTTTATTACGGATCCCTAATTTTGAAAAAAAATGTATAGCCTTCCTCGATAAATGGACTACCCAACACTCAAAGAATCATTCAAATCGGACCAGTAGTACCAGAGATTAGCGCGTTCAAACAAACAAACAAACACTGCAGCTTTATAATATTAGTATAGATAACAGCTTGATCAGGCATCACAAGCTGCACTCGTTCACCAGTTCACACATGGACCAGCCATCGTTCCCGTCGTACATTTTTGAGGAGAGTAAGCTATTGTTTTATTTCTCGTTTTAGTTTTCATAAAAAGCCATCGATATTTTTGTCCAACATAACATAACCAATAAGTTCAATGACCATCGACTGATGTTAGAATTTACTTAAAAAATGGCCAGCGATTTCCGCAGTATCTAATTTTCGGCCATAAACATTAATTGCGTTTACCAAACCTGCTACTTGCCTTCCAATCAAGTTAGCCTGAGAATTCTTTCGATGTAGAACAGGCTTGTTACGTGGTTACATTGATTTTATCAGCCGCGAATTGAGTTTTTAATTTAAATGATTCTAGTAATGTATGAGTATCCGGTATTGACGATATAGATAAATCTACAGCAGCTTTTTGGGTACCACAACGGCACGTTTTTTGCCGTGGTCAAATTGTTTAAGCTGATGTTGGGGTGCGCCATACTATAGCTACTACAACTGTCGGCAATCTGGAGACGAGCGGCTGTGTTCAGCGACAGTGAATAAGGCCCGATAAGAAATATAATCCATTTCTCTGTAACTATCCAGGATCTTATTTAGGCTATTTCTCTCCCTTGAACAGAATTACCAGGGAATATAACAGCCACCACGATGATGTCCACATATATTTGGTCACGATTTACACAACTTTAAAAAATATATTAAGACGGTTCTTTCAAGGGAGGGATGACCTCAATCTATTATTGTGTTAATTTCATGTCTAAATAGCATGTCATTTTCGCCTGTAATTGAGGCATCACTATGATATTATTGATTTTGTATTACACTGTGTTTAAATTAGTGTATACCTAGTTGGCGGATTTTATTAAATAAATAAATAAATATCTTGATTCCTGTCGAACAAAATAGCTGATTACGGGCAAATGCGCCTTTTTCTGCAGTGAAGCACTAATGTGTAAGCATTATTGTGTTTCGGTCTGAAGGGCCGTAGCTAGTGAAATTACTGGTCAAATGAGACTCAACATTTTATGTCTCAAGGTGACGAGCGGAATTGTAGTGCGGCTCAGAGTATTTGCTGCACTGCACGGCAGGGCGTATCAATTCCTCAGCCATCAGATGAACGTCCTGCTCGTCACGTCCCTTATAAATAAAAAAGCGCTACTTATAACTGACAGTCAGAATGAAAGACATGGAAGTCGAAAGCTGGCGTGGCAAAAACCGCATTCCACGCAATCACATTTAAGCAAAAATTAAAAATACTTGAGGTATCCCATTGAAACCAGTTGCGCATTGTAATCTTATGAAACATGTGGTTATTCTTAAGCGTTTGACAGGTCCGGAGATAACTTCGCAATACGGACGTGTTAGGGATTTTAGATTGTCGTTTTTAGGGCGTCGTGGGCGGTCAGTAGATAAGAAATCAACGCAAAAAATCGCAGCCTAGTTCTAACAGGTAACGATTATTATCCTTATTTGTGACGGGCAGTACTTGAAAAACTTAACTCGATTGTATTAATCTTAGAATATACTAGAACATGTTTTTCAATTTGTGGGTCACCCTTGGGGAAAAAGAAAGCATGAAGTCTTATTTAGGTGGTCGCCGGCAGAAGGAAAAAGGCTAGGTAGGTAAGTGAAATTTGTCAAAATGCGGTTCTATTTTTGAAATGTTAATATTCAAATAGTTTTCTTAATGAAGTCAATTTCTCTTTAATATTAATGTCCACTATTGAAGAGAATGTCATTTCACACAGATCTGAAGTGGCAAATGGTATTAATAATTTTATAACTTTCCTTGCCAGCTTGTTAATCAAAATCCTATACATATAGGTTTTTTATGAAAGAGGCGGACACACTTACGTACGGGCCACCTGAAGTTAAGTAAGTGATCACCGCAGACACATATATTCTTGCAAAACCAGAGGAATTACAGGAGCGTTGCATGCCTTTTAGAAAGGTGTGTTTATGGTGTTCCGGAAACACCGCACAAGGAAGCCCTATCCACAGCTTTGTAGTACGTGGAACAAAGCTCCTTGAAAACCGCACTGTGGAGGATCGCCACACTTCCAGATGGTGGGGATGATATTCTGGTGGAATTTGTCGGCAAGAACAAGGTCTAACAGCTCTTCGGAACACTCCCCGTGATAGATGTGTTCGAATGCATTCGCTTTCGTTTCCTATCTTGCTGTGTCTCCGTTAGAGATATTCTTCCCTCTTGCAAGCTTTCTTTGACAATAAACTAGTTCGAGTGACGTATCGTCATAAAATCTTGTATTCTTTGTTCAACTCTCAGGTTGTGGCTTCATTTAGGATCTACTTTACAGTTGATAACCTGCTCAATCCCATACAATAAGCTAGTACCTTGATGATACCACAGATTGAGAATGAAGCAACTGCCGTCAGGCTATTAAAATTTTAAATTTGATTGTACCGAAATTTGATAAAAAAAAATGAAACACGCTGAAATTCTTGCGGCCGTTCTTCTCTGTATTGGGGTTAAGGTTGTAATTTTTGTATTTCAATAAGTGATTTTATAGCCCATGTTGAATATAAATATTTGAATTTGTATTGTAAGTGTATTTTACCTTGAAAACTATAATATATCACGTTCACGACAGCGAAATAGGTCACATTTCACGATTGATTTACTAAAGGTCAATATTAATCTATTTCAAGCATATTGGTTGGCATAGCAATCTATTGTATACTTTGTTGTATACAAATATGTATCTGAGCTGGTATTTAAAACCATTCTCAATCCTTGAAGGCGACAGACACATGTGGCATTTCTTGTTGAATCTATTTGTTGTTTGACCACCTTGAGAACCTTAATAGCGAAGTCACGCGCTGAATTTGGACTTTTAACAGATTAAATTGTGTGATCTGTAACGGCTACGTTTTTGTTGTGATTATGTTTTTGTCCATCTTGAGTTTTGTAGATTTTTAGTCAATTAATCACAATTAAGTCAGATTTGTATTTTGATTTGATTTAGTCTGTTATATAAGCACTAACACATATATACCTATAATATCCCCAAAACAATTAATGAACAATAACATCGATAAGAGAATAGCCAACACTTGGAGAAGATACTGGTCACTTACACAAATTATGAAAAATAATAATATTAACAAATCCCTGAAAAGCAAAGTCTTCAAGAACTGTATTCAACCTTATGTGACATATAGCTGCCAATTATGGAGCTTATCTAAGAATGATCTACATAAATTAAAAGTTTGCCAGCAAGGTATAGAACGTAGTATGCTTAATATTAAATTAAGAGATAAGATAAATCTAACTAAAATAAAGAAGAAAACTAAACAAGAAAGTATTGAAATTAGTGTTTAGAAACTAAAATGGCACAGTAAAGGTAAATGAACAAAAGATGCAATGGTATCCCAGATACGGGAAAAGAAATAGAGGAAGATAAATTATGAGATGGGAAGATGACATAAAAAAGGTGGAAGAAACTACCTGCAGAAGAACTGCTGTGGATAGACAGACATGGAAGGATCTGGTGGAGGCCTATGTCGAAAGAGAAGCGGACAATGAAGAAATTACTCATTGTAAAACAACTGTCGTGTGTAATGTATTGTTTGCAGATAAATGCTTTCATTCATTCATTCATTCATATATACATATATATATATATATATACCAAACAACATTTGCTATTTTATCAGCTACTAACCTATAATGATTTAACTAATGTCAAATCAAATTAAATATATTCAATTAAGTCAAATACGACTCTTAATAATGACAATAACACCCGTGAAAACATAGAGAATACATGATGCCATTCGGTAGTCTTAAGTAATCAAATCTAATCAAAACTGCTTTATTCTTTTATATTTAAAAATTGATTCCTGTGAATTTAAAAACCTATTCATTTAATACCATTTCGGAAAAGATTGTTTAAGTAAAAGAAGTTGCAAGTAACTCTTTGGCCTTCTTTTGAATCTATATTTGCACCTTAATCATTTTAATTACAATCTATGTGAAACTAAAACAATCATACGCCATGCCTTACAAGAGTAAGTTATTAATTAAAAATATAAAACCACAATAGTAAAAATGCATCAATCAATCAACATACACTGTTCATAGATAAGAGTAACAGAGAAGGCATTATATCAATATAATATATTTTATTATTTTTTATGACAATAATTGTTCAAATCATAAAAATAATAATAATATTACAAAAATCTTATAAAATGATGTTTATAAATTATAGATGATTGTTTTAATCCACGAATTTTATCCAAGTTACTATTTTGGTTGGCTTCAGATTAAGTTGTCAAGTTCTTTATTCCAACTATGTTAAGTGTCAGGCAAGCTAAGCGCTATAATCCTGTTTGCTTGCGATTGATATATCACAGAATAAACTTGATATACTAAACCAGCTGATGTAAATGACTATATAAACGTGTTAAGCAAATATCCGACTTAACGTCGGTCGGGCAGTCTTTTGTATATAGATATAATAATTATAATCTTATGTCTACTAAGATTCTATACTAAAAAAGGGTGTGTTTACTTATGTATACATGCAAGAAGTTATACTTCTTTGGCGGAACAAAGCAAAAATCCTTAAAATTATTTATTCCTCCTGCTATTCTAAGTTTGTAGAAAGAACAATATTGTAAAAATCTTGCTAAGATTTAAGCTTTGACAATTAAATATTAAATAACGAATACGGCTGTATGGGCTTGAACTCAGGTCCGAATAATGGAACCAAAAAAATAAAATAACGAATGTCGCAAACGTCAGAAAATTTTGGGAACCAACTTCACCCTGTTTCCTTTTGTGTCACAGTGATGCGCGCGCTCTTAAAATTTCACTCTCATCATTTTTTCATTACATGCCAAAAGAAGTATGACTTGAAAAATACTTTAAGTTTTTGCTTTCCTGAGGAGACAACTGGGCCTACAGGGTGACGATTTTTGAGTGTCGAGTTATATATAGTTTCCTTATATTCTAATAAAATATTTCTTTTATGTCATGCATTTCTTATACAGTTTTTATAATAATTGCAATGTTAAATGTAATTCTAGATTAGATCACCTGCTTTACCAATACATAGTGTGAGAAACGTGTAAATGATTCATATTTACAAGGATATAGGGGCATACTTACCTTCGCATGAGCAATACTTATGACAATGTTCCGTGCTAACGGTAGATCGTAAAGTGATTTCATATATGATGCTTGAAAACATCACCAACGTTGTGTGACCATAAACTTATAATATACTACCTGTAAATACAGCCCTACAACATATGACAGCCCGGTAATGCACGACTAGTATAAAATATTAGTTTTATAAGTAATAAAACATTTCCTATATTATAGCCTGTACATCATTTTGTTCTATTGTCAATAGTTTTTGCAGCGCATGCAAAAATAGGTTTTCGATTTTACACCTTGTGTTACAAAATAGCAATTTTATTACGGATCCCTGATTTTGAAAAAAAAAAACAGCCTATAGCCTTCCTCGATAAATGGACTACCCAACACTGAAAGAATCATTCAAATTGGACCAGTAGTACCAGAGATTAGCGCGTTCAAACAAACAAACACTGCAGCTTTATAATATTATATATTTTATATATATACTAGCGAACCCACGTCATAAGTTTGAAAAATTAGTCTAGCCGTTAGGAGGAGTTCACTACCATGGACAGGAGTATTATATATGGACTGAATTGAGAATCTTAACCATTCTCAAATTCACTGAAACACACAAAAAATCATCAAAATCGGTCCAGCCGTTTAGGAGGAAGTTCAATTGGGAATATAAACCATCCTCGAATCCACTTTAACACACACAAAAAAAATCATTCAAATCGGTCCAGCCGTTTAGGAGGAGTTCACTGTCAACCTACGTACCTACAGAAGAATTATATATAAAGATAAAATATATCATACTTTTCAATGTGTACGCGTTAGTATTATAATCAAAATACTAAGAAACTAATAACGAGCCCCGCTGATTGTTTACGACTTGCCAATCAGAATCTATTACAGAAACAAAAGATTCACTCTCTTTTTCTATCTTGCTGTATCTCCGTTAGATGTTCTTCTATCTCATTACGAAATTCAAATTGCAAAAAAGGAATTGTTAAAAAACGTTTATGTTGTAAAGATTTCTATCACATATTTATGTATTTAAGTCATTTGACTTTCTTAATGATGCCACTGATTGGGAATGGAGCGACCGCAGGCTATTAAATAATAAGTTTTAGTGCTAGATATAACATTGTAACCATATTTTTTATGAAAACAAAAGAAGCCCGCTGAGTTTGTTGCCCTGTCTGAGGAATACTTTTTCAAAGGGGTGGTAGTTTTTAACTTTCAAAAAGTGTTATAATATTAAATTTTTTAAACTTTGTGTTAAACCACACGACAGGAAAACTTCATCAAGGCCCGGATTATAATACGAAAAGAACCATGTGTTTACGAGTATCAAATACCTAATAACATTTACAAAATATAATATTATTATAATTGGGTATATCTTACTATGGCTGACTTTAGTCCGATTGAGTTTGAGGCCTTTGTCCAGCAGTGGATGTCTTTCGGTTGAAGTGATGATGATGATGATTTTCGGATAAACCCAATAGTAAATACTTAATCACTCTTCAACTTGTCATTTAAAAAAAAGCTTAGATTTGCTTAGATTTGAAGAGGTGACATCTCAAGTCAATTTCCTAATATGCAAACATTGGGGTTGAGCAGGTTATCAACTGTAAAGTAGATCCTGTAGATGAAGCCACGACCTGAGAGTTGAATAAAGCATACAAGATTTTATCAACGATACGTCACTCGAACGGAACGGGAGAGGTCACAAGTTCGAGTCCCGCATCGATTATAAATTTTGTTTACAAGTTTAATTTGTCTAATTAATCCCAGAAATGAGAGTTCTCACTTGGTCTATCATCAATAGTAACCGCAGGGCATGCGATGTAAAGAGTATTTAAGGTAATTTTATTACACCTTGGGTTACATTATTGGAGTTTCAGTAATGATCCCAATTTTTTTTGTAAATATAAAATTGTCTATGTCAACTATGGAACTTTTCAAATCGGTTCAGTAGTTTCGGAGCGTATCCAATGTAAACAAACAATCAATCAAATCTTTCCTATTTATATAATATTACTTAAATAACATTAATTTTAAGACATGAAACACATTTTCCGTTAACAGAATCATCCAGCCACCGCATACCGCACCGTGCCACAATCCCAGAAATGGTTATGTAGGTCCCGGTGACAAAAACTGCAATGTTGTCCATACGAGTTGAATCACTAATGGCTTAGCCGTAACTACGGCTGACCTCTTTTACCTTAACAGGCTATCCGGTTCAACACGCGTAATAGCCATAGCAATGTACAGACAATGGACTCTAGTCACTATCGTAATTTAATACGACATTTTGAAAGGAGTTATCCTAAAATGGTTTGTCACACGAAGCTTTGTAATTCTTGTAATCCTGAGAAATAGCACGGTTAAGGCATTATTATCCTATTTTAGGTATATCAGTTGTTTGTATTATTGTTTTGAAACTAGTAATGTGTTAAACCTTTACTGGTCTATTTATTTATCAGTGAGAGTCGCACGGAATGTCGGCTAGGTACGACATGTCGGTATGACATTGTATGTATAAAATTATAAATATACCATGCCTCCAGATTCTTTAAGCGGCAAATCGCCCGTGCGAAATCGAAGCACGTTGTCAAAATCAGCGATCAGCTTTCCAGTTACCCGACTGGAACTCGTAAGTTCTGGTCGTTGTCGAAAGCTGCTCTTGGTAACTTCAACTAGCCGTCCCTGCCGCCGTTGCTCATTAGGAATGGAACCCTGGCCCATACGGCAAAAGAGAAAGCCGATCTCCTGTGCGCTCTTTCTGTCTCCAACTCGACTCTTGACGACAACGGAAAAACACCGCCGACCATCCAGCGGTGTCAGAGCTCTATGCCTGAAGTAGAGTTCAGACAGAAAACTGTTCGGAGCTCTGTTTTCATTGGACGTCAGGAATTCGAGCGGGCCGGATGGCATTTCTCCAATCGTGCTTAGAACGTGTGCCTCTTAGTTGACGCCGGTGCTAACGCGTTTGTTCCGGCACTCATAAAAAAAAGTCGTAGTCCCTGACTCATAGAAGTCAGCTTTGTCCATCCGATCCAAAAAAAAGGAGACAGTTCGGATCCGGCAAACTACAGGCCTATTAAAGCTATTACCTCCCTGCTCTCCAAAATCTGATCACTTAGCACCAGGTGACCCGTACACTCGTCTATCCTCCATTTTCCATAAAAAAAATATACATGTATGACATGTACGTACATGTACAGAAAGTCGTACATGCTTCATACCATATGATTAATTTTAATTTGTGTTATTAATCCCAGAAATGAGGGTTATTAAGTACTTTAGAAATAACAAACTGTTAAGATGATAAAGATATATTGATATGATTATCTGTTTTCAACAACTCATAAAGCCAGTAGTAGATGCAAATAATTTATTTTAATAAAAAGAACGGTGAAATCTTCCTAATTTAAATATACATTAGATACTGCTTGTAGCGTTTAGTTAAAAGATAAATTAATTTTATATCATAAAATTAAAGTTTAAACACGCAATCGGCGAAGCGGTAATATAATAATAATTAATTTTAAAGAGCTAATAGCCTCTCAAGCCGGTAATAATACTAATAATTTTGTGCAATGAACAATGCGACATACTATCGATTATGGTTCGCTACCGGACCGCGTCCGATGGCTTGGCCGTACCAAATTCGATCATGTGTTTAGGCTATAAGTGTCTTCTCGGTTTGAGTGAACCATAGACATACAGAGAAGAACATCTCTAACGAGATAAAGTGAGATGGAAAAGAATGGCGAATCTGTTGGGACTGTCACCGATTTTGATTGATAAGTCGTATGCAGTCAGCTTATGAGGAAGCTCGTGGTCGCTCAGAGGGTAATGGAGAGGGCTATGCTCGATGTTTCCCTGGGAGATCGAATTAGAAATGGGAAGATCCGTAGGAGACTTGAATGATTGCGAAACTGAAGTGGCAGTGGGCAGGGCACATAGCTCGACGGACAGATGGCCGTTGGGGCAGTAAAGTCCTCGAATGGCGACCACGTACCGGAAGACGCAGTGTTGGTAGGCCCCCGACAAGATGGACCGACGATCTGGTCAAGATCGCCGGAATAATACGAAATACAACAATTTTATCTTGTTCTATCTTACTTATATTATAAATGTGAAAGTTTGTATGTCTGGATGTATGTTTGAACTTCTTTAACGCAAAATCTACTGAATAGATTTTGATGAAACTTGACAATAATATAGCTTACACACCAGAATAACAAATAGGCTATAATTTATAATACTAAAGTGTGAATTATACAAAATATAAAAGAAGTGTGATTGTTACTAATGAATACAACTAGCGCCATCTCTTATCAACTAGCAAGGAAAAGATCAATACAATTTATATGGCAAAACAACGTTTGCCGGGTCAGCTAGTATTCTATAAACTAAATATTATAATATGTACTTAATAATATAAGTACATTACTGGAGCGTGACAGCTAAACTTTATGGAAAAGGACAAGCGATCGTATGTGTCAACTGGTGTCAAGTGATTTCCGCCGCCCAAATTCTCTTGCAACACCAGAGGAATCACAGGAGCGTTGCCGGCCTTTAAGAAAGGTGTACGCACTTTTATGATGGTACGCATGTCGCATCGTCCCGGAAACACCGCACAATGAAGCTCGTTCCACAGCTTTTTCACGTGGAAGGAAGAAAGGACCTCTATCTAGATGGTGGGGATATCCTAATTTGTGGCGTGTCATGCGAAGGTTTTTCGGCAGCATTCGGCGCCAGGAATCAGATGAAATAAACTCCATTCAAAAGACTCATTCACTTTAAGATATATCTTCAACACTACAACCTAACTTGTGAATGGTTTTTATCAATTTTAAATAGATAATAAACTATGTGAATTCATTTCTCTGAAACTTTCTAGACACAGATAATATATGCATGAGACCGGTTGGTACTAAGCGGTCTAATAATAACGGACTCTACAATTTATCTTTGTAAATGGTCAGCGATCTATGAAGAGACTAGTTTTTTTTTAATGGGTACGAATGTGTGCTAGACATTATTGAAGTGAATACTGGCCTGTTTGTATTTAGAATAAACCAAAGAGTTGTATTATATTGTGATTTATTTTTCTTTTTATATATAAAATTCTCATTTTTTTTTTATTTATGGAATAGGAGGACAAACGAGCGTACGGATCACCTGTTGTTAAGTGATCGCCGCCGCCCACAATCTCTTGCAACACCT
>CATIXQ010000013.1:1372032-1441598 GCA_949711755.1 Leptidea juvernica | reverse complement strand
AAGTTGTACATACACAAATAAATTTAGAGGTGGCAATGAACTGCCGCATATATATAGATACATATGTACAGATAATAAAGAACATGAATATTTCCAATGTTTAAAGTAAAAACAAAGCATAATAGAAAATGTACTTGAAATGAAGAATGTTATCGTAAAACCGATGCGGGCGCCATGTTTGTTTACTGACGTGCAAAATGAAATTATCTTTATCTTATCTATGGTGCTACCTGAAATTTATTGTGACATAACACAATATGTATTGTAAGCTCGCGTATTACAATAATATACCTTAGTTTATTGAAATAGAGGTTAGGTTTCAATGAAACGAGGTAGTGGACAAAACCTTTAGTAATTCAAATATTATTTTACTCCGAGACGACCCGACGTGCTTTAAAACTAAATGCTTTTTGAGACAGTGTACCATATACTAACAATTTACTAGAGTATAGACAAACAAAGCTTCCAAGAGAGAAGCTCATCTCTAACGGAGATACAACAAGAAGTCGTATACAGTCAGCAACGGTTGGCATTAGGTCCTTATAGTATAAGATCACACCGCTCGATTATGCAGGCACGCGTTTTTTTGATGAAACTAATTTTAAATGAACGTTTAGGGGGTATGCGATAGGTAGCCAATAAAAATTGGCCGCAATCATATTTATTTATTTTAGTATCATTAATTTAGTGATGTAAATTGCACGCTTTTTTTTAAATAATTTTTCACGTCATTTTAAAGAAAATTATATCAAGAATTGAAAAAAGCTTGCCAGCTCAGTCAGCCGCAACATTAGCCAGGTTTAAACAGGTACATTTTTGTTGATAATTTGTAGTTATCTGTTTTTTTTTTAAATAATTTTAATACAAAATTGAAGAAGAAGTGATAAACTATGGTTGCCACTTAAAAAATAGCCGCAAGCAGAGATTGCCATGATTTTTATAAGCGATTCTAGCTCCGGTTAAATGAGAGCAAGTATGTTTTTTATTCAATTTATGTAATTTTAAAGGGAATTATGTAAGAAATTGAAAAAAAGTGGTTGCCAGCTCTCAGTCAGCCACAACAATAGGGTTGCCATGTTGTATCTTTGTAATTTATGTATTTAGCGCTATCGTTAATAAATAAAAGTAGTCTACTTTTATGAAAATTAAAATTTATTCAACAATATATAAAAAATGAGATTTTATACGGATTCTACAAAAAATTTACTCTTTAATAATAATCATACCGTAATGGATAACTTTTCCAGGATCCTGGAGGTCTACTCACTTTCTCCCAAACGAAACATCGTAAACGAACGAAATTTAAACGATTCGGTAGTGATCCTACGATACGAGATACAACTATTTAATATACATATATCAAGAAGAAAAATGCAATTCACATAAGTTCATTAATGTTTGCTCTCTTTCCAGACTAAAACAAAACTTATTTTTTAAGAAATCTTAATATTTTTGATTGCTTTTTATTCTAAAAGAGGAAAACATATAAATACTGCACACAGCAACCGTCATGTTGTTATTTAAATCAAACATCCTTGACATATTCACCCTGGGTACAAATTGCACAGTATTTCCGGTAGTTAAAACAATATATCGTGTATAGAATTACAAACGGAATTTCCATTCATTAAAATTCTATGTAATTTTGTTTTAGGGTGAGTTAGGGTGTGACTGACAATGGGTTATTCCCTACTAATTCAAAGGATCTATTAATGCTTTTTTATTTTTTTTATTCGTTAAAGTTGACAAGGGTTTATTGGCAAAATGATGAATGCAATTAATTAGAGTTTTAAAGACCCTGATTTAATTCAATAATGTTGGTACAAAATACAAACTCTATGTAGATCATTGTTTATTATAAAATAAGTTTCAAAATTCTTCATCATATTAATTAATGCTTAAATCATTATCATATTTAAGCTTAATATGTTTGCTGTTATTAAAGAAATTATATGATAGCCCAATCCTCTGTATATAAAATATAACAGCGATTTATGTTAACAAAATAAAATCATCTAATGTCAAAACTCACTAAATCATTAAATAATGGACACAAAATCTCCATTGATCTAGTTTCCGAGAAAGGTACAATGTTTGTTCTACCGTTAAATGAATTACTAATCAGCATAGAAATATCACACGTTTGTTTCCTGAACCGATAACAAACTGAGATAACATTGTCGACAAATATTTTTAAGGATTAACAGGATTATATAATTTATGTGTGATATTAGCATCACATTCTACGGACAGATGGCCGCTGGGCAGAAAGGTCCTCGAATGGTAACCACGTACTGGAAGACGTAGTGTTGGTAGGCCCCGTAGATTGTCGTGGAGATCTTTGGGGGAGGCCTTTGTCCAGCAGTGAACGTCTTCCGGCTAATGATGACTATCATCCCTGTTACAACCCTTTTTGGCTTACAATTTTCACAGCTTCAAGAGACTATAGGCTTTAGTAAAGCGTTTCAATTACAACTCGATACCTCCACGCATTCCCGAAATAATGGATCTTATAAGACAGACGGGCGAAACCCGAAGAACTAATTCTGAATTCTTTAATAACATAAAAGACACGCCAATTACATTACATGTCAATTGAAGTGTGAACCGTTTTTATTTAAATGTTAATTTGTACGAAGAATTGTGAATATTATTATAAACACAATATACAAAGATCTTTTGGAAGGTTATTTGCTTGTGTTAATGCTGGTTTTGACAACAGTGATCTCAAAATGGCGTCATCGTGTTTAATAATATTAGATAGAATACTGCGATGTATGCGGATGTTATAGCTTAGATTTGATTACTATTTGTTGTTGGTTAATTAAGTCTGTTATTACACAAGATTCTACAGTCCAGGTTCCGCAGTAGAAGGACAAAAATCCGAATATATAAAACCATCATAAGACCAGGCAAAAGGCCCGCGGGGCCCAGGCTACTGGAAATTGGAAAATACTCAATAAGGCGCTTGGCGCTGGCAGCTATTTCGGTGAACGGTTCAGCCTAGCTATCCAACGTGGAATTGCTGCCAATATTCTTGGTACGCTTCCACGTAATGATAGTTTTCATTTTATATAGTCATAGTATTGTAAATGTAGTTATAAGAATTGTAAGAATCATTTATAATAAATCATAAGACCAACATTAATGTATGGCTGTGAAGCCTGGACACTTACACAAAAAGACCAAACTACTTTTAGTAGGGGGAATGATCCTACGTAAAACCCTGGGCACCACCCTGTCTAAAAATAGTGAATGAAGAGTCCGCAAGAATGTCGAGATAGAAGACATCTTGGCTGAGCCCAACATTATTGGATAAGTTAAGGCCCACGGTCTTCGCTGGGCCCGCTACGTAGAACGCATAGGAGAGGATCGTGGAGTGAGAAAAGCATACTCGGGACTTGTAGAAGGCCGACGCATAGTAGGTCGCCCTAATTACAGGTGGAAAGAACGGTTGAACGCTGACCTGTGCGAGACGAAAGTCATAAATTGGTGTGATATCGCACAGGATTGAAATAAGTGGAGGTCTCGTGTCTGAGGCCAAGTCCCTTTAGGTCGACAGTGGGTCGCTGCGCTGCTGGAGTAAGTAAGTAGTGAGTCTATTATTATTTCAATGAAACTATTATTAGATGATCACAAATTTTGTCGATATCTATCGCATGTCACATACAGGCGGCCGCGGAGTAGGAGTGAAGTTAAATCATTAATTTCATGTACTGCTTTAAAGTCAGTTTGGTGTAACCAGCAAAGCGGAGAGGAGAGGAGATAAACCGCGAAGCTGTCACGTTATTTCCACCAAAGCGGAGATGTGAGCTGTGAGAGCTCGAAATCAGTCAAGTGATGTCTACGAAACGAAGACGACATCACACCCATCCAAGCATCTCCGCTCTGCCGCGGCCGCGCCGCTCGATCGCGGCACAATTCCATAGTAAAATTAGACATCTCCTCTCCTCTCTGCTTAGCTTCAGTGGAAATGGATCAAGTGGATGTGGAAAAAACGACATCTGATTGGTTATCAATATACATCTCTTCTCCTCTCCAATATTTTGACAAAAGTTTTTTTTTATTATACCTAATATTTAAAATTTAACTAATTGTAATACAAATAGTGATAATAAGTAAAATAATTTAAATAATGATAATAATGATTAAGTAATTAATAAAATATTGTCTGATTTGTTGTTCCCAATAACGTAGTATCTGTTATTTTTTTCGTTGAATTGCAGACTGTTTACCAATGTAAAACCGGTTAGTATTCCGGTTTAGTGTTTTACCCTCATTGAGTGTTTTCAAGCCTTTATAACAACAAGGAAATAATTGCACGGTATCCATGAGATATTATTTTTTCTTGTTTTTAGCGGTGTATGCCTTTGGTGTTTTTGAAGTGATAACTTATTTGTACAAAACTTGGATACTTAATATTATAACCGGTTAACGTGTAAGTATATCGTGAACTTTTTATTCGGTCCTATTCAACCTTTAAAAGAAATTACACGGTTATTTGATATTTAAGTTGAAATAATTGTCGTATTAAATAAACCGGTTTAAACCGATTTTTTTCGCAGAGCCGATTTTCAATTTTGGTAGCCATGATTTTAGTAAGCCTCTCTAGCAGGAGCCATGGTTCATATCTGAGTTCATAAAAAATGTATTAAATAAACCGGCTTGAAACGGTTATTTCTCACAGCCAATTTTCAATTTGTGGTAACGATGATTTCAGCTAACCCCTTTAGGAGACATGATTCCCATGGTTGTATGTAAGTATAATATAACCTGACACAATGCTTGGATACCTTAATATTATAGACGGTTAACGTGTAAGTACATCGAGATCGTTTTCTTCGGTTTTATTCAACCTTTAACTGAAATATTACAGTTTTTGGTTATTTAAGTTCGAATAAATATCGAATTAAATAAACCGGTTTTAAACGGTTTTTTTCACAAAGCCAATTTTCTATATTTTGTGGTATCAATGATTTCAGCAAATCCTCAATTTATGTATAACATAACCTGACCCAGTATTGTAATGTACTTCACACCTACTTTCAAGCGAAAACTTAATTTCTCATTAGCTCTTTAGGTATTGAAACGACTTTTTAATGAGACAAGTTCTGTATTGTACAATTACAGTCGGGTTAATGTTTTATTCATTACAGAATGCGTTACTAAGCGTGTAGGAATGTGCTGATTAATGACATACTCCAAAAAACAATTCATGCACGTATTGGATTTCAGCATCCCAGGAACAGGGTTCCGTACCAAAATACACAACCTTTGATCACACCACAATCATTGACATTTTATCTAGATCATGGGTTACATAACGGCGCCTTTTTTTGCCTAGTAGCAGTAATGTGTTAACATTATTGTGTTTCAGTCTGAAGGGCGCCGTAGCTAGTGAAATTACTGGGCAAATGAGACTTAACATCTTATGTCTCAAGGTGACGAGCGCAATTGTAATGCCGCTCAGAATTTTTGGGTATTTCAAGAATCCTAAGCGGCACTACATTGTAATGGGCAGGGCGTATCAATTACAATCAGCTGAACGTCCTGCTCGTCTCGTCCTTTTTCATAAAACAAAAGTGTCAAATTTCAATCTGTCAAAGAGTTTCTCGCCGCCTCCGCAGTTCAGCGGTTCATGCAATTAGATCGAAATATCGGCTTTAAATTATATATATATATATCATGAGTAACTGTCATATAATAAATCTTAATATATAAAAATTACGTGACACGTTGTTTGTCCGCGATGGACACCTAAACTAATGAACGGCTTTTAATGGGGATCACTTCATGGAGTGCACTTAGGTCCAACTTGAGAGATAGGATATCTTTTATTTCGATTTGGGACCCATAATTATTTTTATTTCTAATATTTGTTTTGTATTGACATATTTTCTATGAGAGAATTCAGGTTAGACAGTTCTGCTGTGAAACAATTACATAACAGTTAACAACAGGGAGCAATGATGTTCTATACATAATATAGAACATCATTGACAGGGACCATATTTTACAAAATAATTCTTGGTGTTATGAAATATTATTGACAACATAAAAAAATTAGATCATTCCAATATTCCAAGTATAAAATTAAGATTGATAAAGCGATTTTAATACGCTTGATGGAATATAATTCAAAAAAATTTTAGTTAAATGTCTTTATACACTATATGTGTTTCACTTTTTCCGTGGTTTCATAAAACCACACAATCCTTTTTTTTATTATGCACAGAACGACGTCTGTCGGGTCAGCTAATAAATTATAAACATTGACATTCTTTTACACAAATTATCTTGCACCAAACTAGGCATAGCCTGTACTATGGGTTACAAGATAACGATATATTTAATACAATGGTACCTGGACGACCGAGCCTTGCTCGGATTTATGAGAAGGTACAAAACTTGAACAAAAAGAAAACTAATAGAACATTTGCATTCGAACTGGGGTCTTCTGCTTTCCGGATCATCCAATGTCCCATCTGAGCTATTATAGTCTTGTATATAGTGGCGAAATTTACCTTTGTATTCCAATGTTATTGTAGCTGTTTCTCATTAAAACACGGATAGAACTACATTTGTTTAAAATTGAAACCTAGCTAGATCGATTTCTTGGCCCCGAAACTACCTGTATACTAAATTTCATTAAAATCGTCGGGGCCGTTTCCGAGAATCAGATTATATATATATATATATATATATATATATATATGTATATAAGAATTGCTCGTTTAAAGATATAAGATACTTACATAAACATACATTATAAATACTTATAAACATCCATGACTCAGAAACAAATATTCATAAAATTCATCATATAAATGTTTGCACCGGGATTCGAACCCGGGACCTCTAGCTCAGTAGGCAGGGTCACTAACCACTGGGCTATAGGGTCAAATAATTACTATATCAATTCGCATACGCGTTTCGAACGTAAAAGTGTGTTTGCCTATCGTGGGCACCTGTAGTGTTGGTGAAATGAAGTCTGGGCGTCACGCCTCAGAGAAAGTGTACTATAAAGACCAATTGGGTTATGACCTCGAAATCCAACGGCCACGGGTATTCTTTTTTTGAATCGCAACTCGTCGAAACCGGTCGGCGTCCAATACTAGCCGTGACTTCTTGCCGGCGCAAGCAATAATCAACCTTATTAAATTTAATTGAATGACTAATTTGAAACATAACTGGTTTTTTGTTTTCAAATGCCATCAAATTAGGCAAATCATGTGACGTTAGTGCTTTGTGAAATTTCGCCATTTCTCTTTTTCAAAATGGCAATAGTTTTGCGGTGATTGTCACACGGCGATAATTCAATACGTTATTCTTAGATAATTAATTACTGTCTGTGACAATTGTGAACATGTCGAAAAAAATCACGGCAAACTATTAGCCTCTATTTTCAGGAACGCACGCACACTAAACCAAAGTGAATGAAATATAGCGTGTGTAAGACGTACATGTACAGTAAAGTAATAAGCCTGGCCTGTTCTCTTGCGTTGCCTAACTGCGGGAGGCTCTATCGAGACGTTATATCTTAGATTTTTTTTAATATTGAACATTTGTGTATGGTTTAAGATGAATAAGTATTTTTTATGTTTGTACGCATAGTATAAGACTGTAGAGCACGGGTGCTCAAGCTTGAACTGCTGGCGATCAACCTCAAAATTGCTAGGCTAAATATGTGTGAAGAAGGATTCTCGTCTAGGTACATTGTCACTATGACATAGATATTAGTTTTGTGCACAATAAAATGCATTTATTTAGTCAAGGTAAGTGTAGGTCTGCTCTAAAATGTCAATGAAAAAACTTCAAAATTGCGAGTTTATTGTTTCTAAGATTTTGTTGGTTTGTGTCTAAAGTTCTAAACTTAACTAAAGAGTGACTTTGGATGTTGAATCTGCATGACACTGCATGTCCTGAGCATACTTTTCATAAGATGGTACGTAATTACCGATTTAAGTTACCTAAAATAAAATCTGTGAATAGTTCTCTATCGGATTTTTTCTCGAGAGCGACTCAAAAAGTACTCGCGATCGACAGTTTGAGCACCCTTGGTGTAGAGAACTGAGGTATTAATACATGCCAGTGACTTATCATAGGGCGAGGGTGGGTGACCAGGATGTACGAGTATTTTAAGGCTACTTGGCTAAGAGTTAGTAAGCCTTTTGTGGGACGATGTATATATACAACAAGATACAAAAAAATGTACATAACAAACGTATTACGAAATTCAAATGAATTGTTAAAAAACGTTTGTGTGGTTAAGGTTATAGCATAAATGACTTTCTTATGATACCACTTATTGGGAATTGAGCGACCGCAGGCTATTAAATAATAAGTTTAATTGTACGATATAACTTTGTAACCATATTTTTTATGAATAAAAAAGAAGCCCGCTGAGTTTGTTGCGCCCGTTCTTCTCAGGTCTGAGGCATACTTTTTGGAATGGTTGATAGTTTTTGACTTTCAATAAGTGATACCATATCCTATTTTGAATAAAAATAAACAAAATTTTGAATAAAGGCTGAAATATTTATTAATTAATAATAATCGATGACTAATTAATTTAATTTGAATTGGTAAAAAAAAAAATAGTTCGTAAAGGGGCTTTTACACGGGGAGAAGAACTGATAAGAAACTTCCATATTTAAATCATATGTTATTAAAACTCTAATAAATCGTAACTCTAAGTAGAAATATTCGGCACTCAAATTTCAGCATTAGATGTAATCCAACAACATGAACGTATTATTAATAAGCTAAGCAACAAATGTAAAGCTCCGTGTAGTGTGATTTGCGCGTTTCGGCCTCAATTTCTTAAAGTTCACATAGCTTGAAGTAAGTAAAGTGAATCGAAATATGAATGAAGTATGGTGGATCGTTATAAACATAAGTCCGTCTCATGTTTGACTATTGATCGCTGACATTAAAAAAAATAAGTACATATTGTACAGTCAACATCAAAAGATTATAATAATTGTGTCATAGTGAATTATAGAACTTTGGTAGAGCCGTTGAATTTATTTGTCAAATATTAATGGCGGTTATTTTGCAGTTCATATGAAATTGCTTTCGATGACGTGTGCTCATCTTCTTCCCTCAAATTCGTGCGAAGGGGACGATGGCTGGTCCATGCGTCAGCTCGTGAACGGATGCTGCTTGTGGTGCCAGGTCGATTTGTTACACTTATTAAATCATTGTACATGCCATTGTAAAATACTCTATTTAATTGAAAAGAGTGGCCGTTAAGTTTCTTGTATGTTCTGCTCACGAGCTCTACTTTTTCCGAACATTTGGTAGATTCAGATCCTATTTGAATAATGTTTGTTTGATTTAGACTTTGAAAGGTTAGGTGCTGATAGAACCTTTTTCCTCTGACTGTACCATAGTATCTCATACTATCACTACATCAAACGTTATTTATAGCTATAACAAATGTTTACATTACTTTCCCCGGATAAGCGTGACGCTTCTAACACGATAACGTATCTGAACTAAACGCAAATTGCTTTTCTTTGTTCATTATATTCATATGATAAAAGTATATATAATACTAAATAATTTATGCATCTAGTATGTTTTTTTTAATGAAAATAAGGGACGAGCAGGACGTTCAGTTGATGGTAATTGATACACCCTGCCCATTACAATACAGTGCCGCTCAGGATTCTTGAAAAACTTAAAAACTCTAAGCGTTCTTACAACTGCGCTCGCCACCTTAAGACATAAGATGTTAAGTCTCATTCGCCCAGTAATTTCACTAGCTACGGCGCCCTTCAGACCGAAACACAGTAATGTTTACACATTACTACTTCACGGCAGAAATAGGCGCCGTTGTGGTACCCATAATCTAGCCGGTATCCTGTGCAAAGGAGCCTCCCACTGATAATATCATATGACCTCTATTTTGCCTCGACCTCTTGTAAACTTTGGATCAACATAACTTTTGTCTCCTTACACTGATTTGGATCAAATACAGCCTACATCAATGTGTAGGTGCAATCTCCTGCCTACGCTGAAGGCATACGTGGAAGTTCTCTCCAGTAGTTCCAGAGATTAGCATGTACAAAGACAGACAGACATACATTTTTTTACATTTGTATTAAGCTAGTCTGCCTTTATTAACTACAAACTATTTTTGAAAAAAATATGCAATGTACAGATAATTCGACTCTACAGTTTTATTATTCTATAGATAGATTTAAAAAAGTAGAGTTTGCGTGAATGAATATTAAGTTCTTTCCGGTTGAGTATTTAGGGTCGAATTTTATTTTATGAAAGGAAACATAAAAAAGAATCTTTAAATTTGGAATTGTTTTGACATTTCGAACTAGCTTCATGGAATATCAAACAAGCGTAAGAAAATATTCATTTAGTTCCTTGAACTATTTTAAATCAGCATTTTATCTTAAAATTTCTAAAAGGAATAGTTTATTAATATTTCTTTACCAATGTATAATTGTTTCTATGTAAAAAAATAAAAATCATTTCGAACCTAACAAGTTTAAATGTAGAGTCGAAAAAATAACTTTTGAATTATAATAGATTTCTTACCTATATTCTTTGATTTAAGTATATAGTCATGGTGTTTTTCTGGCAATTTGTTACTATCATAAACTACTTAGTTTGGTATATTCAACTAAAAAGAACCTATAGAAAACCGAATAAAATATACAAAGGTAAATATTAAAATAAGTAACAATATAAATAAGTTATTAGAAACTTCAACTCACCTTGAATATTTTGGCGACTTACGTCACTTAGAAACACTTTTCAGGCACAAATTAACAAAACAGCGTCACTTCATTTGTCAAACGTTCACACCGCGAAATCAGTTCAGAAAAAAAAAAACACGGACTTATGCAATGTATTGAATATATTGAAAACGAACCGAACAAAAAAACAAAGTTCAATATTCTCCGCGGAATGCCTGCATTTCAAACCCCCGCTGTCATTGATTTGTATTACGAATTTCTTTAGATGCACTACACTTGATCATTGTAACTTGTAAATGACATGAGTAAATACACATGACACAATGCCTTTGAAAGTTTTGATTTCATCGTTATAAGCTGTCAAATGACGCACGCGCCAGCATTGGGCACAGCCTACCCGTTCGACGTTTCGAATCAATATGGCTGCCGCGGCGCGCGCGATTTTCACAGACTTGAAGTTCGAACGAGTCGCCTATTTTAATCGTTTAATGAATGAAGGGCGTTATGTTTTATTCTTTTTTAGTTTAAATAATTAAATATTAAATGTAAAATAAAGTTTTTTATTGTTCAACTGTAGCTCTATCACAAAAAATGTTTTGAATTGAATATTCTCGATAGCAATTTCCTGGAGGTTTTTTTTTATTAATTTAAACTTTAATTTATTCATTGAAAGATACACGCTTATCTTACTAAATATATTTTAATGTATTAAGTAGTTTAACTCGGCACACTAAATGCTTGTTGTAGAAATTATAATAAAATCTGTTATTTTCTGATACAAAACCTCACTGACTTTATAGTAAGTGTCTGTTTATTGAAGTGAAAATAACAGCCTGTTTTGCCCTGTGTTTTCCCGGAACATAAAGGGTGTCGTAAGACTTAGGGCATTTACCAGTGGGAGGCTTCTTTGGACAGAATTTCGGCGAGATTATTTGGGTCCCACAACGGCCCCTTTTATCTGCCGTCAAGCAGTAAGTAATGTGTAAACGTTATTGTGTTTCAGCCTGAAGAGTGCCTTAGCTAGATAAATTACTGGGCAAATGAGACATAACATCTTATGTATCAGGGTGAAATTGTAGTGACACTCAGAATTGTTGGGTTTTTCAAGAATGCTGAGCGGCACTGCATTTTAATGGACAGGGCGAACAATTACTCCATTACTGTCATAAAAAAGCCAGATTTATACAAATGTGTCTGTTTCCATTTAAACTAACCTCCAAAATGGTGCGACTGATTTTGGTACTGTATCTCTTGTTATAGCGAGTAATAAAGCATACTTATGAGTATTTCATCATGTGAAACAATATATTGATGAGGTAGATGTAATGCTATGTATACATCCCAGCGGATACTCCCAAGGGAGTGCCATTTGCACCTCTCTCTACCCAAGAGAAGGTCGCCTTCGATGAAGGCTTAGAAGGCACTTTCCGAAAGCTAACCTCAGGTTGTGTTTAGTGGGTAGGCACTTAGGTTTTACGTGAGTTCCACATAACCAACGCAGATTTAGGCTCCATTGGTATGCATGAGCATTCAACATCTCCCTCCCCTTAGTTCCCTCGAAAAGAAATGTTATGTATATATAAATGTAAAGTAACAACTGTACATAGAATTTAATAAAATAAAATACTTGCTATGTTCATACAATGTTGAGGTCAAAAAAAGTAGTTTATATAATTTTTGTCTGTTTGCCTGTATTTATATCCGAGAAAAATTCTAAAACTACTGAATAGATTAAATTCAAATTTCGCATGAGCATTAAAAAAAGTTAGATACAACATATATGCTGTATGTAATCACTTTAGATGCAGGCAGTGTATCTCTGCTGTTTCATTGCTGACTTGTGAATACCGCAGCGAAAATTAGCTAGTATATTTGACGAACCATATAGCCCAGTGATTAGTGACCCTGCCTACTAAGCTAAATATAATAACAAACTATAGTTTTAAAACGTGTTTTGTATGATAGAAATTCTCAGCATAGACCAATGTTAATTAAAATTTGTGTCTTAAACTTAAGTAAAAATTATAATGAAAAATAAATTTACCTTACAAAGATGACAAAGGACAAAGTTATCTTGCATTATATCAATTTATGTTTGTTCTCTTTGTTTGTGATTGGATTTAAAATAAATCTAAGGCTTAGATCTATAGAGCATACTTAGACTTACTTACGTAAGACTCAGCTGAGTGTGATAAAACGAGAACTAGACTTTTGTATTGTGCTGTCTTAGCTTACGCTCAGCATAATTTAAGTTGTCAAATGACTATAAAAACGAAATCAAAGATTATGCTAAGCTTACACTCAGCTAAGTTCCTCGTAAGTAAAGTCTGAGCAAAGTCTCAGTACGCTCTATAAACCTCAGCCTAATTGCTAAGTTTTTACGAATTGAATCAACGAAAAAACGGTAAAAAGTTCTAAAGACTCTACTTTTTTGGCGTCAGTTACTAATTTATGATTTCATAAAAAAATGTTTTATGTATGTTGTATGTATCTTATAACTAGGTATATTTACAATACTATGACTACATAAAATTAAAACTATCATTACGTGGAAGCGTACCAAGAATACTGGCAGCATTACCGCATTGGATAGCAAGGCTGATCCGTTGACCGCGCCAGCGCTTGGGTTTCCAGTAGCCTTATTGAGGCGCGAAGATAGTATTTTCAACATTCTCCGCGCCTCTGGGCCCCACAGGCCAAGTGTCTCGACACCAAACAGCACAAAGATGTATGACTCACTGAGACATATGCGACGCTTGCTGTCTTCGGCAGTCGAAGCAGCAGCCCCAGCACCAACTGACGTAACTTGGACATGAGTGTCGACGCAAGTAGCGTCTCACACCAGCGCCCTTCCCCGTGCCCAAACCACCAGCGTCATTCCACCAGGACGCTTGCCATCGCGGCGGGTAATACCATTTGGCTCTAAAACAGCTGGAATATTAAGAGCGGCAATGTATTGTAAATATAGTTATAAGATTTGTTCTGTTTAAATAATAAATAATGTTTTGTGTTGTGTGTTTTACTAATCTGCCCTGTGCTTCCCCGGCGCATAAAAAGAATAAAGAACTCTCAGGTCCAAGGGTGTCGTAAGAGGCGACTAAGTGGGAATACCAGTGGGAGGCTTCCTTGCAAAGGGTGCCGGCTAGATTATGGGTACCACATTTTTTGACGAGAAGCAGTACTGTGTGAGCGGCACTGCTTTGTATTGGGCAGGGCGTATCAATTACCATTAGCTGAACGTCCTGCTCGTCTCGTCCCTTATTCTCATAAAAAAAATCCAAAAAATCCTTAATGAATTATTCTCTTTTTGTCAGTCCATACATATTAATTTGAGGGGTTTCATAATCGCCACGCTTGGCATGCGGGATGGCGAACGCAGTTGATGGTGGTGCTCTCTTGGAAAGATGGGCAGCAGGCCCATCCTTCGTTTTTTGTATCCCTTAATCGCCTCTTACGACACACAGGGCAGGAGATGGGGTAATGCTATTCTGACGCGACACCACACGCACAACACGGACCGATGAACTTTTTTTTTCATGGAAGAGAAGAGAAACGAGCGTACAGGCCTGATGTTAAGTGATCACCGCCGCCCACATTCTATTGCAACACCAGAGGAGTCACGGGAGCGTTGCCAGAATGTAAGGAAGGTGTACACACCTTTTTTTGAAGGTACCCATGTTGTATCGTCCTGGAAACACCCCACAAAGAAGCTCATGGCTCGCTCGTCTTGGAAGCAGCGCATGACCGATCGTCGTGAAGATCTTTTCGGCTGAAGTGACGATGATGATAATAATGAGTATTAACAACAGGTGGGCACAACTTACATGCTATATAGTATCACTAGAAGCAGGAAATGCATTTTTGCTGCTTATAACGTCCACGTGGACGACGTCGCAGGTACCAGCTAGTTAAAAATATAAACTTATAACTAGAGACTCGTCCTCATTTTGTCTCGCTAATCAAAATAAAATATAGACTATATTCAACCGACTTTAAAAACAGGAGGAGGTTCTAAATTTGATTCTAGTTTTACCTCATATCTTCCCCGTTCATGAACTGATTTGAAAAGGTATACCAAATTGCTCCCGCTAAAACTTAGAGGCATTGAAGGAAAACCACAAAATTAATCATAATCCTAAATAAGGCCTACCCAAAGATTTCCACGACGATCGGTCCTGCGCTGTGTCGCTGTGCCAACGTAGGTAATCCACTGATCTTGACCAGACCGTCGGTCCATCTTGTGCGGGGTCTACCAACTCTGCGTCGTCCAGTAAGTGGTCGCCATTCGAGGACTTTACCACAGTAAACATATGTATCGGTACGGAAACTAAGCCTTGTTGATAAAATACTTACCTACATGTGCGTACACTCCATTGAAGCAATAGGGTTGTCAGGTAATTTTTTAACCAACTTTAAAAAAAATTAACCAAAAAACAACCGACTTCAAAAACACTATTCCAAAACAATAGATATAATATGTACTAAAAAGTATAAAAATAATTGCGTATTTTTATACAATCTAATTAATTAATCTAATTCTAATTACGATTATTGTTATTTTTGGAATCGGTGTCCTTCCGCCGCGACCCGCTCTCGCCTCTCACCTTCTCACAACTCAAGCACATCTCACCTATAACTATGTATGTAGTTACAAACATATCTTGGATGACACCGACTCCAAAAATTACAATAATCGTACCTAGAATTAGATTAATTAATTAGATTGTATAAAAAAAATGAATTATTTTTATACTTTTTAGTGCATAAAGTCGGTTGTTTTTAGTTAAATTATTTTTTTGAACCCTATCAAGTCCACTAACTAACAATTTGTCTTAATATGTGTATAAATAAGATTCGGCCGAGTATCGTTAAATTCCTCCTAAGAATTGAAGATTTCCGTTACTTTGTCATGGATTCCGTAATTAGAACCTAACCAAACTCTCTTTGAAGTTTATCCATTCCAATAAAAAAAGAATCATCGAAATCGGTTGGCGCGATATTAAGTTATTCGTTAATTTATCATCCACTTTGCTATAAAAAACCAGCTTTCAAATAAAAAAAAAAGAATTATCAAAATCGGTTCACCCAGTCGAAAGTTTTGAGGTAACAAACATTAAAAAAACCGACGAATTGAGAACCTCCTCCTTTTAGATTTTTATGTATAGTGTATGTATGATAGCTATACAGTGTATAATGCAATGATGACATGATTACTATTATGTAATGTTTTTATGTAACATATTTTTATTGAATGTTTTTCTTGGAAATAATTTTTTTGGAATGTTTTCTTTTTTTTTTTTTTTTTTTATTTATTACAGCTTTGACATTACAATGGCTAAATAAAATAATGGTCCCACAAATCATCGGGTCATCTACCATAACATAGTTATGGTCAAGTAATTGTCGTAGTCTAATATGATGATCAATGGTACTCCTTAACGACTTACAGTAAGGGTTTGTGATCTGTGGCAGAATTTCTAACTGTCTGTAATCAAATTGCAAAGCACTTACGTTCATTGCAGCATGTAAAAAATTTAGTATTAGTTTAAAATTTAGTTTTAGTCTGGTTCTACGCAGGCCAACTAAAATTGAATATAGAATAAATAGGCAAAGTTGTCTTAAGATTCCAAAGATGGGCTGGAAGTTTCTTATCAGTTCTTCTCTCCGTGTCAAAGCCCCATTATGTAGCTACATGACGTTTACCAAGTGTTGTTTGTTGTCTTTGTTGTAATATGTTATTTTATTGTCACTCCCTATGGTAACTTATTTCTATTATCATAATATATCTCTATAAAAAACTTTTTTCTGCATTTCATGGTAGGCGTGACTTATAATCTGTCCAACGACAGCCGTCAAAATGTTTTGACCGCAAACATTCCGGATCGACGCCCAAATATTTCCGTGTTTAATATTATGAATTGAAATCTATTGGTGATAAAAACAAATAAACAATTATGGCTTTGGATCTCGTGAGCATTGCACAGCCACATTACATACCGGGGTGAGTCAATATTATGTTCTAATAGTGTGAAGACACCCAGACGTATCTGGTGTTAGGTGATCACCGCCTTCCACAATCTCTTGCAACATCAGAAGAATCACAGGAGAGTTACCGGCCTTAAACGAAGGTTAACGCGCCTTTTTTTGAGGTACCCATGTCGTATCGTCCCGGAAACAACGCACAAGGAAGTTCATTCCACGGTACAAGATTTATTTTTTAATTTCAAGCTTTTTACTTTAGATCATTTATAAGTCTCGATAGATTGTGATAGAAATCGTCGAAGCAAATTGATGTTGACTGCTAACCTCTATTTTGAGCAATTCACTCACACTAATAGAAAGTGACACACAAATCACGTGTGTAAGACGTAGCTTTTCACGCACACTAAAGTAATAAACATGGCCTGTTTTCATCGGTTGTCTAGCAGCAAAAGGCTCTATCTACTTAGACGTATAAATTATCTAAGATTTTTACCAAAACATGTTAAAGATTGCAAAGGAAAGTTGATAAAGTAGTCTTAATTAAATCTGAGAAATTTTTTCTAATCTCAAAATACTAAAGTTAGGATCATTTATACCTACGTCTAGATAGGCTTTGACAGCTGTGAAAACATCGAAAAAAAATGAGATTAACTGTTAACCTATATGATGATATATGAGCTCTGTAAAGCTGCAGAATTTTTTCTCCGTAGGTAAATTCTTGAAACAGGATTCGGTGATTACAATAACCTCTTAAAAATACAGACCAGCATATTGAAACGAGTCACTGGTCGTATTTTCAAGTACAATTGGATCACATTTTGCGGAGCTCTTCATAAAATAATTTACTTCATCTGGTAACAGAAAAATATGTATATCTACATTCGCACTAATGTTACTTGAAAGAAATATGAAGTTGGTCTAATATTTATAAAAAAAAACACGAAGTCCACCTCCGCACGACACGCCACAAATTAGGATATCATCCCCACCATTTGGATGTGTGGCGGTCCTCCACAGTGCGGTTTTCAAGGATCTTTCTTCCTCGTACTACAAAGATGTGGAATGGGCTTCCTTGTGCGGTGTTTCCGGGATGATACGACATGGGACTTCAAAAAAAGCGCGTAAACCTTCTTTAAAGGCCGGCAACGCTCTTGTGATTCCTCTGGTGTTGCAAGAGAATGTGGGCGGCGGTGATCACTTAACACCAGGTGACCCGTGCGCTCGTTTGTCCTCCTATTCCATAAAAAAAAAGGGGATGGCGGGGTTCTTCTGTATCAAAATGTACTATGTGTGTAGTTTTGAACACACGCAAGAAGTTATACCTTACTACTTCTTTGGCGTAACAAAACAAAAATCCTCAAACAAATTTATTCCTCGTGCTATTTTACGTTTGTAGAAACCGTAGATACTTTATACGTCAAGATAAACAGGCCAGGAATATTAGTTTAGTGTGCGTGCAAGCTACGTCTTACACTCGCGATTTGTATGACTCTTTGTGTTAGTTTTTGGTAGTTTTTGACGTTCAATAAGTGATTTTAAATCCTATTTTAAATAAAAATATTTGAATTTGAATTTGAAATTTAGTGTATGTGAATTGCTCAAAATATAGAGATTAGTTCTAAAGTATATTTTTTTAGATGTTTTCACAGCTGCCATAGTCAATCTAGACGTATGAATGATCTTAGGTAGAAACAACAATATTGCTATAAAGAAGGCATTTAATATAACCAATGAAAATATTATTATACCGCATTATTTAATTAATTACGGTTATTTAAGTATCATAAAATTATTTTTTATAAAAATAGAATGCTCTTGGTCGCTCAGAGGGCATTGGAGAAGGCTATGCTCGAAGTTTCCTTGGAAGATCGATTCAGTAATGAGGAGATAGATGAGAGAAGTGGAAGTAGTGGCAGGGCACATAGTTCGACACATGGCCGTTGAGGCAGTAAAGTCCTCGAGTGACAACCACGTACCGGAAGACGCAGTGTTGGTAGGCCCCCCACAAGATGAATCGACGATCTGGTCAAGATCACCGGAATACGTTGGATGAGGGCGGCGCGGGACCGATCGTTATGGAGATCTTTGGGGGAGGCCTTTGTCCAGCAGTGGACGTCTTCCGGCTGATGATGATGATTATGATGTTTGTTTTGCACACCGTAACAAATATATAATAACTTACTTTTCTTCATTATTCTGTCGTAATTAAAGTAAGTACTTATATGGTTCTTGAATTGAATGTGTTCTCATAAATGTTTGAACCGGTTCAAATAACGATAATGCATTTAGTGGGTGTGATTAATTCGTGTTAACTCCAGCAGTATTGATCGGATGTTAATCTCGTTTCGCATTCTGCTAACGAGGTATTTTGATGATTATTTCAGTCACGTTTGCGATAGTTAAACAAACTAGAAGGAAAACTACGGGGGTATCGGGAATAATAAAACTGCAAAAAATTAACAAAAAACAACCAACTTCAAAAACAATATTCCAAAACAATAGATATAATATGCACTAAAAAGTATAAAAACAATTGTGTATTTTTATACAATCTAATAAACAAAATATCTAATTCTAGTAGCGATTTTTTTTTGGAATCGGTGTCCTCCCGCCGCGGCACCTTTCTCGCCTCTCGCCACCTCACGTCGCGCGTACGACTCAAGCATATCTCACCTTTAAAGAAAGAAGAAAGAAAGAAAAAGCATTTATTTAAACACACACACTTATCACAAAAAGAAGTAACTTAAAAATATACAAATATAAAAACGTGTGGTGTTTAAAAAGGAGCCACTCAGCATCTGTTTCAACACAAGTGTGCTGCAACGCTGATCTTATAACTATGTATGTAGTTACAAACCTACCTTGGCTGACTCCACAAATAAATAACATTAATATTTACTAGAATTATTATATCCTATATCCTATCCACTAAAAAAAGAATTATCTAAATCGGTTGGCGCGATATTGAGTTATTCCTAATTTTGTCGCGCACATACTTATACAAATGATTTAAGTTTTCTTTAGTGTTAATTCCGCCAATATTTGTTTTTAAAACAATTCGACACGTGTTTCGCCTCTACACGAGACATCCTCAGGACGTGTTGTCTCGCCAAAATCTGGCACGAGACTTTAAGTCTCGTGCAAATCATAAAATCATTTGTATAATTATGGATTTCCGCAAAGTAACGCCTAATTCAATAAATTTTCGCGCACATACTTATAGTAAATTTAAGACTTTTATAGTTTTCTCATGGTTGCTATTGTCATATCTGGACAAATTTGCAATGGGACAACACGGGAAGCACCAGCTTTCTTATAAAAAAAGAATTAAGTACCAAAACCCAGTCAAGTTTAAAAAACATACCGACGAATTGAGAATCTCATCCTTTTTTGAAGTCGGTTTAAAACCAAACTTAAAACTAGAAAATAAATTTTCAATATTATTAAATTTGGAATAGTGTGATTAACAAGCAACATAATATTAAAAAAAAAATGACGCTTAATGTCAATTATTGCAATAAATACTTTATAGACTGATAAAGGTAAAAGTAGAGTCATTTTAAAAATATCTTTTGCATTTCAAGACGCAATAAAATGCTTTTGTTTGTAATCATATTCCGTATTTTAACTTATTGAGAATTTTTTGTCACATCCAGATGGTGGGTATGATGGGATTGCATTATATATCTATCATCATATATCCTAAACAATTTGTTATGTTTCAAAGTCGTCAAAGATAGCCCTCACACTTCTGGAATTAAATTAATTACACAAAAACAAAATTATTGAATTAGGCGTTACTTTGCGGAAATCCATAATTATACAAATGATTTAAGTTTTCTTTAGTGTTAATTCCGCCAATACTTGTCTTTAAAACATTTCGACACGAGAAATCACATGTCTCCTTGCCAGATTTTGGCAAAACAACACGTCCTGAGGATGCCTCGTGTAGAGGCGAAACACGTGTCGAATTGTCTGCGAAAAAAAATGCAAAAAAAAAATGCGAAATAAAAGTTGAATAAATTTTTTATGAACGATGTACGACTCGAATGCATGACCTCCCGCGTTCCGTGCGAGTTCTCTGCCAACTGAGCTTACCGTTCGAGTAGCGTATCGTTATAAAATATTGTTTGCTTTGTTCAACTCTCAGGTTGTGGCTTCATCGACTGGATTTACTTTACAGTTGATAACCTGCTCAACCCTAATATTTCCATTTAGAACTTAAATCACCGATACGTCACTAGAACGGCTGGCTCGCTATTGTTCTTAGGTAGTATCTAGGTGGAGCGCAGCGGAGACCAAGCTTTAATCAATCAGTGTCTAATAAAATGTTAACAATTACTCAGGAAATGTATGATTAAGCGAATTTCAACCTTCTTGTTTTTTATGACATTAAGGTAGGTCACGATTCAATTTTGGCGATAGCACTACTCGGATAAAATCAGCTCGGGGTTTGATGCATCCATTAAAGCATAATTTATGTTTATGAAATTTTTTCTTTATTACTTTGTGAATCTTTTTTTGACTTATTTGTGAAACATTTGATATTTAAAACGCTCTTAACATTTTTTTATGAAACTAAGGGACTACACGTCTATTACAATGCAGTGCCGCTCAGGATTCTTGAAAAACCCAAAATTCTGAGCGGCACTACAATTGCACTCGTCACCTTGCGCTTGTGATATAAGATGTTAAGTCTCATTTAACCAGTAATTTCACTAGCTATAGCGCCCTTTAGGCTGAAACACAGTAATGTTTATACATTACTGCTTCCCGGCAGAATTAGGCGCCGTTGTGGTACCCAAAATCTAGCCGGAATCCTGTGCAAAGGAGCCTCCCACTGCAAAGGAACTTTGAACACGATTCATATATTAGATGCAGCATCTTACTAACAAATTTGTTATGTATATTACAGCCATTGTAAATTACTCTTTTTGATTGAATAGAGTGGCCATTGAGTTTCTTATAAGTTCTACTCACGAGCTCTACTTTTTTCGAACATATGGTTCAGTAATTAAAAAGAAATATTTATAGTGACTTTATGCCTACTTCAATAAATTATATTTGACTTTGACTTTGACACGCATCGTCAGAGATTGGTACCACTGTTTGCCATCAAGTTTTGTAGCACTGACCTCTACTATATATAACTGGACTAGCGGCTGTCAGAGTGCTTTTGTGCCTGTTTGATATTCGTCATTTTAGCGGTAGTGGCCATGTAGCGAGAGTCTACTGCGGTACTAAAACTAGTGATGACAACCTTAGCAAACATCGATATATGGTGGGAAACTATTTACAAAAAAAAATGTGTACTTTATAAGGTTGATTCTTGAAGTGTAAATAGCACGGGAAACGAACGAAATTGATTCAAAATAAAAAAAATACTTCAGAGTATTGTACGTTCCTTCGCAGCCATTTGTATTATACGGCAAAATAAGTTCTCTGGACGCTCGCGAGTGGCGCTTCAAATAGGCACAAAAATTAGCTGTCAAACATATGGAACAGCCTGTCCAGTGGTATTTATACAGGTTAGTGTCTGTAGCACTGCTACAGAAGTACTAGTAGTAGAATATCCCACCGCTCGATTCAACATGTGTTTTTCTGTAAAATTTTCTTTAAAATTACACTACGCGCACACTTAACTGAAATGAGAATCGTTTAATGAAATAATGGCAACCTCTACTTGCAGTTATTTTTGGCTGGCAGCCATGGTATATCATAAATAGTAAATATGTAACTTCAATTTTGTATTAAAATTACAAAAAAATATATGACTTAAATTTTTTCCAAATGATTTGAGTTGTCTTTAGTGTTGACTCCGCCGAGACTAAAATCAGTGTCTCATGCCATTTTTTGGCGAGACAACACGTCCTGAGGATGCCTAGTGTAGAGGCGAAACACGTGTGGAATTGTTTAAACACAAATACTGGCGGAATCAACACTAAAGAAAACTCAAATCATTTGTATTACTATGAATTTCCGCAAAGTAACGCCTACTTCAATAAAAATGACTTTAAAATTATCAACAAAGATGTATCTGTTTACACCTGGCAACCCTAATGTTGCGGCTGACTGAGAGCTAGCAACCATATTTTTATCAATTCTTTACATTATTTCCTTTATAATGACGTACAATTTATTAAAAAAACATTTTACATTAGAAAATTAATTATACAATTTATATAGGCAACCTATTGCTAATACATTGTATACTCCCTTAAGTCTAAACGCTTATTTAAAATTAGTACAGTGGAAAGCTCCTTTGCACAGGATGCCGGCTAGATTATGGGTACCACAACGGCGCCTATTTCTACCGTGAAGCAATAATGTGTAAGTATTATTGTGTTTCGGTCTGAAGGGCGCCGTAACTAGTGAAATTAGTGGGCGAACAAGACAACATCTTATGTCTCAAGGCGACGAGCACATTTGTAATGCCTAATGAATAAACAAATATGATACCTATATATTCGCAATCCAAATAATTCATTCTTACATATGACAATTCATACAATGAGCGGGCGAGGGTATTTAATTTATATGGCAAAACAACGTTTGCCAGGCCAGCACTTGTAAGAAATAAATAAAAACACTGTGATGGGACGTGATTTATTGCTAAAAGGAACATTTCTCAACTCAATACTTAGCAAGTTACTTAAAAAATTGAGAGTAAATGTAAATATATAAGCCACAGTGATTAAATTATGCATTTTTAGCAAAAAAACGCATAATGTTGAACTGCGGTCATGTTAAGACCCATAGCGCGTGGGAGAAAATGTGGAAATAAAGAGAATTGCAACATTTCACGCACTCCAGCTCCTGACATCAAGATAAATGGCAACACTAACGCAAGATTACTTGCAACACCGTAAATAACAATGGCGTCTAGTGTGCTTTATCTGAATCATAATTGTCGTGTGTTTGATAATGTATCTGGTGTACATTACTGATAGGTGAGGAAGACGCTAAAAGTAGACCTATGTCTCAATAGGAGCATAAATTAGAACACAAGTTGGGTGGGAGGGGAGAGGGGGAGATTGGTTTGAAATTGTGAGACAAGGTACAGGGGGGTTAACCTTCCCAAATCGGCAGGATACTCCAAAACCGAAAGTGCCGTACTCCCTCGCTGAGTTCTGCCCCCTTAATTTGTTTATAAGACGCAGATACGGGTATACTACATGAAAATCTGGCCAAAACTATTTTGTTATTAATTTAGAACAGTTAGATATCAAAATCACTTCTCAGCTTCCTAATATTTGCTTCTTTGACAACTTCACTACTTTTGACAACTTTTATACGATATTTATTGATAAAAAATATTTTATTAGGGATAAAAATGCCAATAAAATAAATGAAAAGCGTAAGTGTACCTTTAACTTATGATTTATTAAATTATCTTATGTGTATTTAAAGAATACAACAAGTAACTTACTATTATGATAAGTACCTATACTAATCATCAGTACTAATAATCATCTGCCTCATCACTTTCGTTATTTTCATTGCCTTTGTTACTTAAATCCGTACTTGCGGAACACTCATACTCGTCCGCTTTTAATAATCCTAAAGCTTCTGATGAGAACGGTTTCTTAATTTTCTTTATCATTTGCTCGGCTGCTGACGACGGTTTAATTTGCATGGTCTTATAGCTTGTTTCAATAGCTTTCAGATACATTCACTCAAATCATCATAATTATAAACAATCTATTTTATAAACGTACAATAATACGCATTGAAAGAACGTTGCGCGAGCGCCAAAAATCGCGAGTTTCTCAAAATGGAAAGGGTACAAGGCTTATGATCTGATATACTAAAACTCAAAAGTAATATTAAAACCAAAAACTAAGAATATTTTAAATAGTCTAGACGCATGTGTCTTATTTAGTTTGAGCCGCTTCTAGACACTTGACTATGTGAAACGAAACCCGCAACTTCACGTCAGTTTTCTGTGCGGGGTATTGATAAAGTCAAAATAAAGATGCAAATATTGGGGTTGAGCAGGTTATAAACTGTAAAGTTGATCCTGTCGATGAAGCCATAAACTGAGAGTTGAACAACACATACCAAAATTTACGATCCATGCCTAATTTAACTTGGTTCAGTTTGTAAAAGCGCTCGGACGGAACCCGATTAATATAAATATTATATAATGTTCATAAATATTAGTTAGAAATTTAATTTGTCTATTAGACTTTTCCTTGCAGTACAGTTTTATCATTTATATAGAGCTTTGTTTCGTTTCGAATAATTGCATAAATTTACTTGAGATGTCGCTCTTTCCTCGAAGTGTCATAACTTTATTAGTTATTTATGCAACTGTTGTGTAATAAGGGGTATTAAAACACGAATGTGAGTGATAATAGTATCACATGAGTGTTTTAATACCTAATTATCAACAGTTGCATACAAGAATTTATCTACACCCAGAATATGAATCCTCTAAAAGATTCTGAAACAGTTAGCTTACTGCTAACCTTAAAACAGCCAGTCCTAGTAGTAACCTAATATCATCCATTACTGATTATATACACATAAACTAAGATTTAATGAAACAATTATTTATTTTAGTACTTATTTACATTTTGTATAGTGCAATTATTAAAATTCACTTGAATATTATGTTCTTTTACAACGTTTAAAATATCCGGCGGTGTGCTGTCAAAACTTGAATCGCTCAATTTTTCAAGAACAATGTCGGGGTTTCGAATAACCCACTTTTTTTTACGGCGCGCGACTATCTGGTAGTGTTTTTACGCGCGTAAACGAAAATGTTCTTTTTTTGAAATTCATACAGATACCACGCATCGAGCAATAAGAATGTGACTGTTTGTTGAAACTCTTTGCGCATGAAGGGATCGAAAAAAAAAAACCAATGAGTGTTGTTATGAAATTCAGTACAACATTACAACACTCGTTTGGATGATGTAATGGTTTTTACGACATGGGGTGTTTTAATGTTGGTAATAAGCTAACTGTTTCAGAATCTTTAATAGAGGATTTACAGTATGGGTGTAGATAAAATAACATATTGTAACAGTCTAATATGTTATATATTAAATAGTGTCTCATATCGGCGTTGCATGCGTAGGCAGAGGATGTGGCTTATCTTGAAGTGATGTCAATTATATATTATTTCAGCTATACAGGTCACTGTCCCGAATACAAGTACCGTATCGGCGACACCTATGGCTCTACCACGCACAAGATACTGCTGGACCCCAGTGTGAACCATTCAGAGAGGCTCGTGCTCTCCGACCGGACTGCTGATGACTTCCAGGTTCCATTTCCTCTTTGCACTCTATGGGAACTACACTTGACTGGATAGCATCATATCTTAGCAACAGGCAACAACGTTTTGTTATTGATATAAAAAAACTACATTAAAAAGAACCGACTTCGTAAACTGAAATGTATTAAATAACTAAAAATTTAATTTAATACAGCTCTTATGCAAACCTTTAATATTAATAAAATACTATTATTTATATGTGCTATCTACTGATAGGTTTTAAGTCGGTGCTAAGCCCTAAACAAAATAAAAATCAATATTATAAACAAGCTGTTCACTTACTGTAATTATTATTTAGGTTATCTGGCCACGCGTGTCTGTCCGCTTGCGTTGTTTTGTTCTAGACGAAGCTATCCCGCTCAAAGTCACGCGTGTCAAGTGTAGGTACCTACTATTTGGCTTGGCGCCGACTTCAAAGCTATCAATATGTAGCACATACAAATAATAGTATTTTATTAATATTAAAGGTAAAGGTTTGCATATGAGGTGTATTAAATTAAATTTTTAGTTATTTGATAGTTTTCAGTTCTTGAAGTTCGTTTTTTTAAACGTACTTTTAATTTAGTTTTTTACTTTTTAGTGTCAGTATAATAACCCTGAATGAAAACTCCTAAAAAGCCGTACACAAAAAGCAATTATATCGCGCCGATACAAAAAATGTGATTTTTATAGATGATATTTTTATAAATACCTAATGGGATTACCAGTGGGAGGCTAGATTATGGGTACCACAACGGCGCCTATTTCTGCTCGTGAAGTACAAATGTGTAAGCATTATTGTGTTTTGGTCTGAAGGGTGCCGTAACTAGTGAAATTACTGGGCAAATGAGACTTAACATCTTACGTCTCAAGGAGACGAGCGATTTTTGGTATAATTTCACAATATGTTTTACACTTCAGATATTTCGTCCACCTCAAACGGACATCGATATAGTGAACGCCAGGTTCCGAAACGGTGACCCAGTCTACAAACATCCGATGATCCCGGGCTATGAAGGTAAAGCACCAGGAATGCCTGGTTTTATGTAATCTAGGTTTTTTTATAGATAAGGAGGAAAATGAGACACCTGGTATTAAGTGATCACCGCCGCCGACATTCTTTTGCAACACAAGAGTAATCACAGGAGCGTTGCCGGCCTTTACGGCCATATGCGCATTTTTGAAGGCACCCATGTCGTTTCGTCCTGAAAATACCTCACAAAGAAGCTCATTCCACAGCTTGGTCGTAACTCGTACGTGGAAGAAAGTTCCTTGAAAATTGCAAATCGCACAGAATGCCGGCTAGATTATAGGAACCACAACGGCGCCTATTTCTGCCGTGAAGCAATAATGTGTAAGCATTATTGTGTTTCGGTCTCAAGGGCGCCGTAGCAAGTGAAATTACTGGGCAAATGAGACTTAACATATTATGTCTCAAGGTGACCTCGTCACATTGTGTTGCCGCTCAGAATTTTTGAGTTTTTCTACTGATTACGATTAGTACTTGATTATAATGGGCAGGGCGTATCAATTACCACCAGCTTTACGTCCTGCTTGTCTCGTCCGTAATAAAAAAAGAGGATTCGGCTATAGGAACGTTCAGCCGTTCACAGAGCACATTGATACGCCCTGACCATTACAATGCAACCTAACAAAATTTTATGAACTATTTGGCTCAATTGGTAAGAGAGCTCTCACAGAACGAGAGGTCACGGGTTCGAGTCCCGCATCGTTCATAAAATTTTGTTTTCAAATTTAATTTGTGTAATTAATCCCAAAGGTTAGGGTTATCACTTTAAAACATAACAATTTGTTCATGGTCAAAAAAAATTTAACAGGAAACAAGAAACAAACTTTTCAACCTTGCTGTATTTCAGTTAGTGATGTTCTTCTCGCTCGAGCCCTTTGTCTATTCTCTAGTATGTTGTACGGCTATGATACTCATTATATTCTTCTAAAGCGTCATTGTCTATTAAATAGTCATTGGGATTTTTTTATGAAAATAAGAGACGAGACGAGCAGCACGTTCAGCTGATGGTAATTTATACGCCCTACCCATTACATTACAGTGCCACTCAGGATTCTTGAAAACCCAAAAAGTCTGAGCGGCACTACAATTGCGCTCGTCACCTGATGATGTTAAGTCTCATTTGCCCAGTAATCTCACTAGCTACGGCCCCCTCCAGACCGAAACACAGTTATGTTTACACCATAGAGATCTTTTAGATTATCTGTGGTTTACACATTACTGTTTACGGTAGAAATTGGCGCCGTTGTGGTACCCATAATCTAGCCGGCTTTCTGTGCAAAGGAGCCTCCCACTGGGATTTTAATGTGTGTAAGTGCTATTGGAAATCCAAATTGCTAATAGGCTTATTAATTTCCCAAGCCAGTTAGTCTCGTTTTCAAATCTATCATATATCACGGCATGCATTAAACCATATTATCTTGGTGAAATACAAAATGACTCAGTATTAATTATAACTGTAATGTTAATGACTCACTGGGGACACTTGGTTATTAAATGTTTAGACAGAGCTCGCTTTTGTTGATGACCTGGATTTGTTCTAATCTAAGCGTAGGTGTTATTTATATGTTTATTATGTTGTTTTCACTGTGCTTCCCAGGGGCGTAAAAAGTACAGGGGAGTCCCAGGCGCCACACATTCCCACCATCTGGATGTGTGGCGGTCCTCCACAGTGCGGGTTTCAACCTTACTTAACACCAGGTGACCCGTACGCAGGTTTGTCCTCCTATTCCATAAAAAAAAATCAGAAGGGTTCCTAACGAAAGTAAGGCAATATGTTAATCTTCACACTACACTTAAAGGTCCCTAAGTCATATCGGTTCGGGAAAATTCGGGAAAACCGGCGCGTGGATTAATCCACAAAATGGTTGTGCGACGCATTAAGTTACTCGTAAGACGCCCGTATCCACACATTCACACATCAAATTTTGAGTGGACTTGATATCCAGTGGTTAAAATCGGCTGCTGATATTATCCTCACCAATTCCTCTACACACTCAGTGGGAGGCTCCTTGGCACATGATGCCGGCTACATTATGGGTACCACAACGGCGCCTAATTCTGCCGTGAAGCAGTAATGTATAAGCATTACTGTGTTTAGACCTGAAGGGCAAATGAGACTTAACATCTTATGTCTCTAAGGTGATGAGCGCAGTTGTAGTGCCGCGTTTTTAGAGTTTTTGTGGTTTTCAAGGATCCTGAGCGGCACCGCGTTTTAATGGGCAAGGCGTATCAAACACCATCTGCTGAACGTCCTGCTCGTCTCGTCCCTTATTGTCATAAAAAAAACACTCTCGTGATATATGCGATAGAAAATGCAGTGAGATATGAAGTTACAGTAAATCTTTTTGTTCAGGGCTATATTTCACCGGGTAAGCAGTAAGCTACCAAATTAGATACCATACAGAGTCACGATGTTTCCGAACGGTAGCGCCACCAGATTGGTTGCGCAACCAAAACGGACTCCCTATAGAGCTATATTTCGGTAATGGCGACTGGTTGCGCCAACGTGATGTCCTGTTGAAATATAGCCCTTAGCTTTCCGGTTCTATTTCTGTAACAAAGTAGAATTTACATTTTTTTTTCTATTTCTTTATTATAAGTACTTTAACCTTTTAACTTCTTAATATACGCGACGTGTGGTACAGACTTGTGAAAGGTGAAGATGGACGGCTCTATCTATATAGTTTTCACTCTCTGATAACGCAGACTTGATTGCTAGCACGTCGTCGTTTCCCGGCAATTGGAGCGCGCACACACTAACGAGAGAGGGGTCAAAGTTAACAAATGAAACTAATAAACTAAACTGATATTAATGATGTCGTTAGTAGAACTTATTTGGCTATAAATGTTGTGAAATATCAACAAATCAATCTTCAATCTATATATATATATAAGAGATTTCCACGTATATAGTCACTCATCACGATATCTCTGGAACCATAAGGCGTAGAGACTTGAAATTTGGTAGAAATATTCATTTCGCCGAGTAGAGATCAGCTAAGAATGAACGGATTTAAAGAAATTCCATCCGCAAGAGTTTTTTTTATAACAGAACAACGTCTGTCGGGTCCGCTAGTTAGGTATAAGTCTTTTATATAAAATTCTCGTGTCACAATGTTAGTTACCTTACTCCTCCGAAAGGGCTTTATTGATTTTTACTAAATTTTATATGCATATTCAGTAGGTCTGAGAATCGGCTACAATCTATTTTTCATCCACCTAAATGTTGAGGGTGGTATTACCCCTAAATTATTTCTTTGGACGTAATTTTCTGTTTTTATTTTTTTTTATTATTCAGCATTAAAACTACATACAAATTTAAATTTTCGCAATTCTACGATCTACAACTATTTTTGTATCACGATTTTAATATTATTCTGTTCCATCCAGCAAACCGATATAGGGTTGGAAGATGGCAATCGAATACAATAATTGTAGTACGATATATTTGGTAGGTCTGAGAATCGGTTGCATCAAAATTTTAATAATTGATTTTTTTAAATATGTTAAATGGCAATACGACTTTTGCTGGGTGTGCTAGTATTATATATAGGGCCTGATATAAAAATGGTACTTTTGACTAAGTAACCTATTTATTTACGATGAGATTAAATTATCCAGTAATATGATTATTATATTTCTTATGAGACTTTTCCAAAGAAACCTCAGTTTTTATCTAACTGGGGGTTCTTAAAAACCCATAGACCTGAGATAAATGTCTCACTGCTTGAAGTAACTATTATAAATAGGAACTAGAAGAATTAACAGCATAAAAACTCTTCGAGTATCATAACCGATCACACTGTAGTATAATATTTTGTACTTGTATTCTTGACAAACCCAAATATTCTGAGTGGCAATACAATTGCGCTCGTCACCTTGAGACATAAGATGTCTCATTAGCCCAGTAATTTCACTAGCTACGGCGCCCTTCAGACGGAAACACAGTAATGTTTACACATTACTGCTTCACGGCAGAAAAAAGCGCCGTTAAGCACCCATAATCTTGCCGGTTTTCTGTACAAAGGAGCTTCCCACTGGTTTACTACCTATAGGCTTCTTCATAAACTATAAGTAGAAGTAGTTGGTAGCAATGCAGCTTTGATGGCGTACACAATACAAGTTATAGTACAGGCGTAACTCAGTGATCTCCTTGAAATTTATACCTACGTCTGGGCGGAGATTTATATCGAAGACGTAGACGGCGTGGTGCAGCTAATTTAACTCTGACAGCGACCAGTCTCGGCGGCGCGGCGTACGGCGTGGCCAGGGGTGGGACAGACGCCTTAAAGTGACGTTTTTAGAAGACTGTAGTGCCGTCTGTTAGTTGGCCCGAAAATGAAAGCTTTGTCAGCTGTCACTCGCTTTGAAACCTTTCAACTTTTATTTATATGTGTCACTGCCCACTGGTCATAAAATGGCGGCTACTTCTAGCGTTTGCGCATGTATGTAGGTCTCGTGTTCCATTTTGCATATTTACACTACTAACTCTATCCTTTATGTTCTATGTTGTGACAAAATTAAATAACTAACTCTACGCGTAATTTCAACATGGCGAAACATTGCAATACCTACATTAAAAAGTAGAGTTAGTTATTTAATTGCGTCACAACAAAATTAATTTTATAATTTCGAGCTTATATATAGTTATTTTCGGGGCCAATCTCCAGATGGCGCTAGTTTTCAAATAGACAGCTCATAATGCGTAGAGAGGGCTCTCTTTTCCCTATATGTTATTGCACTCTTTGGGCATGGCACTCAATAGTTTTGTCTCCCTAAGATTGCTTAGTGGCCGTGTAAATCGTGTGTATGTGTGCGTGTGTTGATTCAGGCGCTCTAGTATGAAGTTATAGTACTGTTCTATTACTGTAGTGTGACGATGGCAATTCAAATTCAAATATTTTTATTCAAAATAGGATTTAACTACCACCCATTCAAAGTAGACTACCTCAGACCTGAGAGGAACGGCGCCAGAAACTCAACGGGCTTTTTTCTTTATAAAAATATGGAATACAATGTTATATCGTACAATAAAACAATTAAATAGCCTGAGGGCATTCGCTCCATTCCCAGTCTGTGGCATCATTAAGAAAATCGTTTATGCTATAGTAACCTTTCCCACACAAACGTTTTTCAACAATTCGTTTACATTTCGTAACACATTTGTTTTGTACATTTTCTGGGATCATATTGTAGAAGCATATACATCGCCGAATAAAAGACAATTAACTCGACTTAACCGAGTAGTAGGCATAACAAGATTAGTTCTCCTTCTCTCCTAGTTGCTATTGGTGATTCCATATTTGGTTAAGCTGCATCAATTCTAAATTTGTTGGATCGCAGATGTATACAGGAGCAATAAAATCCTCTTCTTTAATATCTACTGCGTAGAATGCTGTAAAGCCATTTAGCTATATGGTTAATTATGTATTATGGTTATTAAACGTATGTAACGTTATGCTTTTCCAAGTAGCTCTGTTCCTTTAGGTTGCTTTATAAGAATATGAGGTTTGAGCATAGCCAAGGAAATGCGGTTACATCTTCTGGATAACTTGAGAATTTTCGTTACGCATATACCATCACAGTAAAAGCAAAATTTGTTACCGAACTAATGTTTGCAAATGCCGAAACAATTGCAAACATTTTATGAAAACAGTATCATTTAACTCTTCTATAGTTTACAAAACCTGTGTACAATTTAATAAACAAAGTGATACAGTGAAAGTAGTCGAACATTTTGACATCATTAAAAAATACTCGAAAGAGATGTGAGTACAGTAGGGGCATGAACATGCGAGTATTGATATCTGAGTACGGATCAATATTTAAATACTGCTTTTGATATTTAAAACATAGGGTTTCTACCACGTTTGAACGCACACTTCGGTCAGCGGTATACAGTATCTGCAACTGAAGCCCTATCGGAGTTCCAGACAGCTCAACTGAACCAGCGAGCAGCCAGACACCAGTTAGAACGCGTCGTTGATCTGCAAGCTGGCAAGGGACAACCTTGGGACCTAGTAGACAGATTCGTGAGTTAACAGCTTATTAAAGCGATGGAAGAAAGGAGGATGGAAGGCGGAGAATGGAAGAGTGAGGATTGGATAGAACTTGTGTAAATTAAGTTAATGCAGAGAGAAAATGGAAGAAATCAAGTATGTTGTATGTAGAAATATAATTTTAAAGGGAAAGCTATTTTTTGAAGAGCATATCGTTTTGAAAAAAGACTGTTCAAATAGAAAGAGAACTGTGTCCAGATTCAGATAATTTAGAAATGTACCAGAAATAACAATTATAGAAGGTTTTAATACTCTTTTAGTCTGCAACAGCTGAGTTCAAGCTGCCGTTGGTCGTGGTAAGACCAGAATGTGCCGGTATCCTGAGAGACCTTCCGATGGATGAGGCGAAATTGCCACCTGCCTCGCACTCTATCAGCCCCTATTTTATGGAAAACTCTGACCCTGAAAAGTATATAAAGAAAGGTGAGACACGAAGCTGATTCGAAACTCTTTTGAGGGAACCTCCGCGTGATTGAAGTTTGTCACTTTTATATTTTGACATTTGACAACGACAAGAAACGATTGCTGTAAATTGGAAATAGTTGTTTATATTTGTTTCGGTACCGCAAAACTTAATATTTTATTAATGTCTTACGCAAAAATTCATCAGTCTTTTGTGGGTAATCAAATTTGGGGCTTCAATCAAGCTGAATCTACACGTGAGTGGTTCGCGTAAAATTTTTGATACACTGTTACATAATATTTACTGATTTGTGTACGATAGTTGATAACCAACTTCTACACCGCTATAAAGGTTTATAGACTGTCTGTAATTTTACACAGTATGTGATAAACTTGTATAGTTACTGAGACATTTCTACTATTTTGAAGTTATTTGTCTGGCTGTATGTGTTGTGCTATACTTAGAAAATTTATACGTCTCGATAGACTGTGCCATTTGTCAAGACCCAAAAAAGTGGTGAACTGTTAGCCTCTATTTTCGGCTATTTTTTTCTATTTTAAAGGTAGTGGGAATTTACTTCAAAATTTTATTCTACGTAGGTACAAACAAACTGTACAAGAACTTTCTTGGGCAGTCTTCTAGGTCGACCTTAAATACTATTTGAACGGCAAAGCTCGTGTGATGCTAAAGTGTTTTGCGGTGATAATATTTTATAATGAGGTCATTGCTCGTAATTGCATTAAAAAAAATCAATAAATCGTAGTAGTGATTATACCTTCACTTTTACAATTTCTGAATTTTGCATAATATAATAGCTTAGCCACGTTAAGGGGAAACACAAGAGTGCTACCGGCCTTATAATTTTCGAATAACGTTCATTTGAATTTAAAAACGTATTGCCATTGGTATGGCAACGGTCAAATTGATTTTGAATTTGTAAGTAAGTAAGTAAGTAAGTATATCTTTATTTGGAATAAACACTACAAATACACGTGAACATTTGCAAAATATATTAACAAATAATATGAAAAAACTTATCTAAAAATTACTATAATATTATAATTTGAACAACCTTCGGTACAGTTATGCCTTTTATGTTAATAAAAGAAGTACCAAGCATTGAGGTTATGATTATACTAAAGAAGCCATTCCCAACAAATTATACGGCACAATTTCATCACAGCGGACCAAGCAGTTTGACATTCACATTCATTTACATAAGTACAACTAAATTTACTCTGTGCCTGTGTCTGTGGTTTGCATTAAAATTGCCAGTTGTCCACGACTCACACACCACTCCACGAGATGATATGTCGTTAAATCAATTAAATATTATTTGATTAAGCGTGTTTTGTTTTTAGGTTACTCCTTGACTTTGTGTTTTCGGAGTAATAATTATCAGTACTATAAACCGTTAGCTAGATAGATTTCCTTTATACAAAATATGTACTCTATGAGTTAACTACACTACAGATGGGTTCAACTCGGGTACTAAACAATAAAGTTGGGGCATTAATCGTTTTGTGTACTATGTTACATTAATGGGCTATGTACACTTCTGTGAATTATTAATGGTGTCTGGCTGGTGATAGTCTCGTGCCAGATTTTGGCGAGACAATACGTCCTGAGGATGCCTCGTGTAGAGGCGAAACACGTGTCGAATTGTTTTAAAAACAAATATTGGCGGAATTAACACTAAAGAAAACTTAAATCATTTGTATATAGTAATTTATTAATCTCAACAAATATATTTTTAAGCTAGTGCGTGGAGACCGAATCCAGAAATTCCGTAACGAAAATAACCTAACACTTACTTACTAGATGTATAAATAGATATTTTGGCACGGTCATTAATGTTGCCGTGGAACAGCGGTTATCACGTACACTTTTTTGCAGAAGATCCCAGGTTCGAGCCTGGGGTACATCTTGATTTTTTTTAATTTCTTTATTTTTTTTTATCACGTTTTTTTAATTTTTATTATTATGCCAAGCATTTTTATTTAGTTTAACCTGTCCCGTTGTCTGTCTGTAATCAAATCTTGCAAGTTAAATTTTACTCACTTCATGTTTGATTTTTTTTTAATTAATTTTATCAAAAAAAAAATACTGCATAAATAAATAATTATAATTGCATAAGTTGATAAAAAATGCTATGCAATAGCTTTACCGCGGTAGTCCCCGAGTGCCACACGTCTTTTTTTATATTATAGGGGACAAACGGGCAAGCAAAACCAGAGGGATTATAAATAAATATTTTATGTTAGTCCACTTATATTTTCATACATTTCACAGGCTTCGCGGGTCATGTACCATACGGTTTTCAGCGATTTGGAGATTCGTCAAAGAAACTTACAAACTCTGCTTTGTGCGACTTCTCCTCTAACTACAGGCGAAGGCAAAGCACGGAATGGGCTCCTGTCAATGTTGTTAAGTAAGTAAAAATATTCAAAGAAGAATATTGAAGTGGCCTTCACTTCAATTCTAGTTATGTACGCTGTTAAATTAATATAATACGTTTTTTAAAATCAATCACTATTTTAATAATATTTAGGTGTACTGTAATTTTAAATAATATGCTTTGGAGCTCTTGTATAAAGCAGTTGCTCCAGTTCTCCTGAGTGACTTCTTGAATGGCTTCTTGGAGTGCATAGACCGCCTCTTCAGGGCTTGTAAATTTGTATACCCCTTAAATATCTTTATTTTTGAAAAAAACCACAAGGTCGTTCCACACTGTATAATGGATGCATCATTAGTTTTATCTTTGAGGCCTTCAAAAACACATTCGTTACGTTAGTGAGGACGCGTTGTCGTTTTGGACGACTTCTGCAAGGACGGTTTTCGCAAATTTTTAATTTTTGGTTTACAAGCGTCATTGTAGTTTGATTATCCGATTTGACAAAAAGACAGAAACCATTTTCTTAACATAGCTTCGACCCATTTAGAAAAAAATTCAAAAGAAATCAACCATTCCGACGATTAGCTTTTGCTTTTGAGGTAAACCTAAGCAAAACACAGGTTTCGTCAAAGGAGGACATAATAAGACAGTCAAAGACTGTCTTATTATATATATTTTCATATTTTTTGTCGTTTTACGACACCACACTTCACTTGTATGTGTATATTTATAGCTGAATAACAAAATATTTTGGTTAAGAAGAATCGCCAGTAAGTTGTTTCGGTGCTCACACACCCTTCGCCTTTTCTGAATATGTTGGATTAAGTGAATCTATAAAATTTTAATTCATAATTAGTATTACAAATTTCGTAGTTTTAAACGTATTCGAAAAAACTCAAAACAATTATACGTGGTTTTGATTACGAAAACGTAATAAAACAAAAAATGGAGGGAGAACATAACAATTTCATTAATAATAATTATTACAAATTGCGTTGTTTTAAACGTATTGGAAAAAAACAAATTACAATGATAAGCTAGAGGTCCCGGGTTTGAATCCCGGTAGGTGCAAGCATTTATATGCTGAATATGGATGTTTGTTTCCGAGTCATGGATGTGTATATGTATTTATGTATGTTTAAGTAAGTATATTGTATTAAATATATCGTTCGCAACCCATAACACAGGCTATATGTCTAATTTGGGGCAAGATAATTTGTGTAAAAAGTGTGTCAATATTATATTATATTAATGATACGTGGTTTTGATTACAAAAACGTAGTAAAACAAAAAATGGAGGGATAACGTACATTTCGCATTATAATTTGTTTTATTCAAAAAACTTATGAGGTTTTTTTTGTAAATGCGTTAATTGAGAAATTTGTTTTCAAATATTATGAATGATAAATGTTTTTGTGTGAGTTTATAGCCACGAGTTGCACTAAAAAAAAATATGGACATTGACAGATATTGACAGAGGTCAATGTCAAATGACAATTGTCACCAAATATCAATACATTTTCAAAATATTGATTTTATAAATATTGGGTGTTAACCTGTTGCTAACACATCGTCACATTTTTATTTATTGTGCCATTTGATCAAATTGCTAAAACCATGCCGAAGAAAAAGATTTTGCCGGACCTCTCGACGGAAGAGAAAATGGTGATAGTTATATCTGAAATAATACAGGAATTGCAAATTGCTCACCGCCAAGGTAAAGATGTTAACCTTAACAAGATGAAAACCAGAATCTCATCTAAGTATGGAATGGACACATCTCCAAGGCTTGTTGATATAATAGCAGCTGTGCCGCAGGAAGCCAAGAGCTATTTACTGCCGAAGTTGAAGGCAAAGCCGATTCGGACAGCATCAGGGATTGCTGTTGTCGCTGTAATGTGCAAGCCTCACCGATGTCCGCACATTAATTTCACGGGCAATATTTGTGTTTATTGCCCAGGTGGGCCGGATTCCGATTTTGAGTATTCAACTCAAAGTTATACTGGCTATGAGCCAACCTCTATGAGAGCAATCCGAGCCAGGTACAACCCATACTTGCAGACGCGACATAGAGTGGAACAGTTGAAGCAACTTGGTCATAGTGTTGATAAGGTTGAGTTTATTGTCATGGGTGGCACATTTATGAGTCTACCTGAAGACTATAGGGATTATTTTATCAGGTAAGCATATAAACCTTAATTACTATGTTTGCAACTAATTTATAGTCACAGTTTAATGTAGGACAGACAAAATATTATCTTACTAATTATATCTTGATGATAATAATGAGCTACTATGCCTCCCAAGAGCAGTAACTATCAATATACAGCCGTTTTCAATAACCTATCTATCCTTAGTTTACCTTACTAGAGGTAGACAAATCTATCCTTTTAGGCTTACTTACATTTCAATAACCTATTGACAGATAGCATTGGACTATAACTATATTGGACATAACTATGGATAGATAAGATCTGGTGACAGCAATGTATCAGTAAGTTAAACTAAGGACAGATAGTGTACAGTAGAATCTGTTTATTACTGACCAACCTCTTGATTTCATACATTGACTGCAGCATGAAGTGAGATTTTTCTAGCAAATTCAGATATAATGACTAAGGCTGAGATCTATAGAGTGTATTTAGACTTTGCTCAGACTTTACGTACGTACAACTTAGCTGAGCTTAGCATAATGATTGATTGCATTTTTATACTACACTAGCTGACCCAGCAAACATTGTATTGCTAATATTAAAATCGGGATACAACTGTTGATTGTAGATGGTTAAAAAATTTGAAGTTGTATGTATTTTTTAATGCTGTCTCATAATCAAACAAATTTAAAAAAAAATGCCAAAAAAAATCAAATTTCGTGTGGACCACCCTTAACATTTAGGGGGATGAAAAATAGATGTTTATAGCCGTTTCGGAGGAGTTCAAAGTTGATGTTCAAAGTTCATGATACGAGAATTTTATATATTAGATAGACATCAGAAACTATGCTGAGATTAAACTAAGACAGCCCAATGCAAAAGCCAAGTTTGTGTTTTATAACAGCTAAGTTTTTCGTGAGTAAATTCTGAATGAAGTCTCAGTTCCCTCTATAGATCTCAGTCTAAAAAGTAAATTTGACTGATCTTTAAGAGATTACATGCTGTCATAGTGACCAACACAATTATAACACCTTTTCTTGTTTTTGTGACTCTGCTCCATCAAGTTCTCTGCAGTGATGTTTAGAGTGAATCAGGTCTGCATTTCATTGTTATTTTGATGATCATAAAGCATTTACTATTGAAGAGACAGGTCCAATTATGATATGCTATAAAAGAGAGACTCAAATTCATCCGTCACAAAACCAGAAACTTTTTTTTTATTACTATGATGTGATTGTCGCTTGGATGTTCTTTAGATGGCATTATAGACAGATTCCACTGAAGTTATTTTGTTTATGAGTATTGTTATTTTGAAGTTATATTTCAGGAATCTCCATGATGCACTGTCAGGCCATACTTCATCTAATGTGGCAGAGGCTGTAAAATATTCTGAGAAAGCTAAAACCAAGTGCATTGGTATCACAATTGAGACAAGACCAGATTATTGTCTGCAGAGACACATGAGTGATATGCTCAATTATGGCTGCACAAGGCGAGTAAATTATTGTTTTAGATGATATATTTTATAAGTGGCCTGGCCTTTTAGGTGTTCTCCAATAAATCCGGAAGATAACCATGTCCTGGAAATTGCAAGGAACATCATTCCATAGTTTGGGAGTAGGTATGTACCATAAGTTTTAGGGGCCCTGGGCAAGTAGTATGTAGGGGCCTACAAAATTAATCAACAGAATGTCAATGTATTCTTCTACTAGGTAGATAGAATATTTATTTTATGATTATTATTGCAAAAGAATTATCTTAAAATATTAGTGTGATTATTTTTTTTTCACAATATTGTCCAACTTTAATGGCCCCAAAGAAAGTATTATAAAAATTTTTACACTGCACAAGTGTAAATTTTTTTATAATACTTTCTTCCACATACCTTTGGAGAAATCCAATAAGGATATGCCATCAAGCCAAACATGAACATGGAATAACTTCCTTGTGTGGTGTTTCCGGGATGATATGAAATGGGTACTTTCAAATAGTGTGTGCATCTTCCTTACAGGCCCGCAACACTCCTGTGATTCCTCTGGTGTAACAAGAGAATGAGGATGGTGGTGATCACTAAGGGTTATTATTTAGTAATTTGATAAGTCCTCACAAAAAGCCTGACATTTTGTTAAAGAGTCCATATTTTTTAATTGATCTTGTTTAGATTTTGCTTCACGTAAAGAATCATTTGATATTAGTTAATATGTAGTTTTATTATTATATTCCATCCAATTAAAAATGAAATCCGGACAAGTTGGAGAGCTGGCCAAAATCCGAGTATAATGAGACTGAGGGACTTGTATTAATTTACACTATGTAACAAAACACTCTTGAGCGTTTTTCAAGAGTTTTTCTGAAGTTTAACTCTGCTCTCTTCACATTTTCAACTGTTTTTAGAACACATGTTTATTTTTATTAAAATCTTATCATCTGACATTTATGTAGGTGTATTGGTGCTAGTATAAAAGCTGAACATTTTTTTAATGTTATATTTTTTTAAATTCAGATTAGAAATTGGAGTGCAGTCAGTTTATGAAGATATAGCAAGGGATACTAACAGAGGTCACACAGTTAAAGCAGTTTGTGAGAATTTTTGTTTGGCCAAGGATGCTGGATTTAAGGTATAGGTTAATTGTGTGTTTTTATAAACAAATGTGTTACGAAATTTAAAAGAATTGTTAAAAATCGTTTGTGTGGGAACGGTTATTATAGCATAAACGATTTTCTTAATGACACCACGGACTGGGATTAAAGCGAACACCCTCAGGCTCTTTAATTATTAATGTTTATTGTACGATATTACATTGTAATCCATATTTTATATAAAAAAAAAGCCTGCTGAATTTCTTGCGCCCATTCTTCTCAGGTCTGAGGCAGTCTCTTTTGAATGGGTGGTAGATTTTGACGTTCAATAAGTGATTATAAATCCTATTTTGAATAAAAATATTTGAATTTGAATATAATAATATAATCTGGTTAAGTTTTTTAATAAGTTGCGGCAAGTAAATGTACATTAATGATAATTATTACATAGTATACCTATTCTGCCATAAGCTCGTTTCTGATTTCTTGGGAATACTTTTAATGTCAATTAAATTACTACCACTACTCTTTGGAAAGGTGTGGAGTTCTGAGAGAGAAGAAATGGCATGATGAATGTATGTAATGAAGTTTTTTAGTTGACCAGCTCAGTGCAAGTTGCTTTACCTCACACCCAACATTTGAATTTCGTCACAGGTGTGTGTAAGTTTCCATACTATGTTTTTCAAAATCAAAATAAAAAGAGACATTCACCTTTGAACCACCTATGTTCACAAAATATTGATATCCTCAACATTTTCTCCTCACCAACTATCACTACAATTTTATTTTTATTTATGGGATTTTCTTTAACTTATCTAATTTAACAATTTTATCAGATCGTAGCTCACATGATGCCAGACTTACCAAATATGGACTTAGACAGAGATATTGAGCAATTTAAGGAGTTCTTTGAAAATCCAGCATTCAGAGCTGATGGTCTTAAGATATATCCCACCCTTGTGATCAGGGGAACCGGACTGTATGAATTGTGGAAAACAGGCAGATATAAGAGCTATCCACCATCAACATTAATTGACTTGATAGCCAATATATTGTCTTTAGTGCCTCCATGGACAAGAGTTTATAGGTATGTTTCAAACATTATTATTTTTTCTTGAAAGAGGAGAATACGAATATACATGAGGTTCAACTGATGGTATGTTATCCCTGCTGCTCATCTATTGTAACGCCAGAGAAATCACACCTTATAAAGACTACTGACAACTTTTGACGACTTATACTATAGACCAGCGGTTAGTGACCCTGCCTACTGAGCTAGAGGTCTCGGGTTTGAATACCGGTAGGTGCATATGGATATGTTATGATGAATATGGATGTTTCTTTTCGAGTCACGGATGTTTATATGTATGTTTAAGAAAGTATATTGTTTTAAATATATCGGTGTCTTGTAGCCATAGTACAGGCTGTGCCAGTTTGAGGCAAGATAATTTGTGTAAAGTGTGTCAATATAAAAACAAAACATCAAAAATATGTACATATATATAAAATAGTACATAAATATTAATTCGAAAACCATTGGGAGTATCAAACGGGTTTGGCACTGCAGAGAGAGTCGGTTGCACTATAGAGGCCTATATATAATAGACAAAGCATTGTTGTTTTCTTATGGCTACTTTCAGTATAAGATTATTTAGAATCAGGCAGGAATCAGGTGAAACAGCTCTTGAGAACATTCCCCGTGATAAATCCTGTAGAAGACACACAATGAAGAGATGTCACTACACAACAAGTTATCTATCCTTTCATGTAGCATTTGATTTATTGATTCGGCTGTAATTAACTGTAAATATTTATACTGCACATCCTATTTTATAATTTTTGAAAGATAAATTCAACGTTTTTAGAGTGCAGCGTGACATTCCTATGCCCCTAGTATCATCAGGTGTAGAGCATGGAAATCTGAGAGAATTAGCGCTACAGAGGATGGCAGACATGGGGACTGACTGTAGGGATGTCAGGACTAGGGAAGTTGGCATACAAGAGATACATAACAAAGTGAGACCGTATCAGGTGAGTCTAGTTTCATTTGATTAACAGTTCGCGAATTGATCCCTCTAAGATATAAATCTGTCGCTTTCTGAGCCATTTTGACTCGCTCAAAACAACTATGCAGTGTCCATAATTTCTGCCCAAACTGTATTCTGTTGCAGTCAAAAATTATTTAGGTTTAAGAGTTTCGCGAATCAATACAAACGTTTGTTCTTTCTTTTCAAACAAAATTATAAAAGCCAGTCCAGTCAAAAATACTTAATCTATATTCTTTGCAGAACAACCATACGCTGCTTAGATTTCTGTGGGTGCAACTGGCATTTTTTTGACAATAAGGGAGGAGACAAGCTAGACGTTCAGCTGCTCATTACAATGCAGTGCCGCTTAGGATTATTGAAAAACCCAAAAATTCTTTATTAGACATAACAATTGCGTAGTCAAGTCTCATTTGCCCAGTAATTTCAGTAGCTACGGCGCCCTTCAGACCAAACACAATAATGCTTACACATTACTACTTCACGCCAGATAAAGGCATGTGGTACCCATCATCTAGCCGGCATCCTGTGCAAAGGAGCCTCCCACTGTTAAATGCCCTTTGTCGACGTAGTATTACGACACCCTGGGGCGTTCCTATTCTTTTTATGCCCTGGGGAAGCACAGGACAGGTTGAGCATTTCCCTCCACTGCATCCTTTATTTTACCGCCAATTTGTTCAGAAAATTGCCAGTGCTCTAGTATAAACTACTATCATCGTGACGTAACTATCATATTTATATTTCAGGTTGAATTGATACGGCGAGATTACGTAGCCAATGATGGGTGGGAGACTTTCCTCTCCTATGAGGATCCAGATCAGGATATTCTCGTTGGCCTCTTGAGGCTCAGGAAGTGTGGCAAAGATACATACAGGCCGGAGCTCAAGCCGGATCCTGACTCTGACTTCAGGCAATGCAGTATTGTTAGAGAACTGCATGTTTATGGTTCTGTTGTTCCGGTGAGTTTTTCAAGTGAAAATTTCTTTAGCATCGTTGCTATTTGGAAGTCGATGAAATGAAAAAGAGACAGACATATAAATGTCTGTCTCTTTTTTTACGGTTTTTGTCTGAATTTATATTCATGGGAGAAAATGAGACAGGAAGCATTATACAGTTGTTTTGGTACTAGGTCATAGGATCATAATTGAAGAAGAGATTGTCTTACGTATGACGCGAGTATATCTTAATATATTCTGACGTTATGCGCACGAGGTATTACTACATAGACACCAGGAGAACATAAATATGGTAGCAGTGATAGTAATGTCTTTCATAGTGGTTGAAATCATGTGTCATCCTAGCAACATGTACTTCATATGCAATGTAGAGGTTTATGCACAATGCAGGTTTTACTTCTGACATGTGTACAATAATTGAGTCGTGTATTACAGAAAAATTCTGAGAACTCGGATAATCACGAGAAAATATTTATAGAATGTTTGTATGTTTGTCCTCTAAATGCAGGCATAATATTTTTGCTGTTTTATAGCGTCCACGTATACGATGTCGCGGGCAACTGCTAGTAATTAATGGTTAGTGTCTCATGGACAGACTTTTATAAATTTAGTATACAATATTATAAATCTTTTTTAGGTGAATGCCAGAGACCCAACAAAATTCCAGCATCAAGGTTTTGGTATGCTTCTGATGGAGGAAGCTGAACGTATAGCTATTGAAGAGCATTTCTCCGACAAGATGGCTGTCATATCCGGAGTGGGCACTCGGAACTATTATGCCAAGATTGGATACCACCTGGAAGGACCGTACATGGTCAAATATCTGTCTGATTAAATGTTTACGGAATATACCGTGTGTTGATATTTTTGATGTATAAATGTTTAGAAATGTAAATTTTCAAATTAAATTTGTAATTAAAAATTATCAACGGCGCTGGACTCGAACCCGCGATCTCCCGCGTTCCGTTCAAAATGATGGAAAATAGCGAAAAGCACTCAAAGGAGTCTGGGGCTCGATTTTGATAAAAACAAATACTGCATCATTAGATTAAAAAAAAACATCCTGTATTATTTATTATACACCATTCGATAGTGTCGTTATTCTAAATAGTTTCAGATTTGGCCACTTGAAATATAATTAGCCTTGTATAGTTTTAAATCATCCACAGATTATAGGTACTTAATCAAGAACAATATATCCAATAGCAATTTTGTAATAATTATCGGCAAAATTGACAGGGAAACCAACAATAAACAATATACAAACATTGTGCAGTTACAGCAAATCCAATGTCATATTTTTAATTATTTACGAGTATAATATGCATTGTATTCCAATTTATGTATTTGTGTCTATTTTAAAACTTATAATATAAAAAATATTTATCAATGTATTTAGTACCTTAAGTACCAATATTATAAAGTCTTAACTATAGTGAATATCAAAAAATTACAACAAAATAAAACGTACACTCATAAACCTAAAACCATAATTGAAAAACATTTTTGTTTTTTTTTTTTTAGAGCATAGGTGACAAGTCCATCAGCTTAAACCAAAAAACAATGAAATAAAAGTAAATTTATTGATGTAGGCTTTACTTGAAATCCATAATTATCCAAATGTTTTGAGCTTTCTTTAGTGTTAATTCCGCCCAATATTTGTCCTTAACCAATTCAACACTTGTTTCGCCTCTACACGAGGCATCCTCGGAAATGTTGACTCGCCAAAGTCTGACACGAGACTTAAGACAAATATTAGCGGAATTAACACTAAAGAAAACTCAAAACATTTGGATAAAAGAAAAGTATTTAATTCATTTTTCAATATACAATCTTAACCTTAAAGTACCCTACTTATATGTATCGTAGTGTCAAATAAATGTTGTATCAAACTAAGCTTTTTTTCTAACCACAATGTATCCCATTCCAGACCTGATCCTCCCATGTCCATAAACCCAACGGAGATATATCACAAGCACGTGGGCATGTTGCCCAACTACGCGGGTCACGTGCCCGGCTGTGTGTTCAGGTTTGTTCACTAACATACACATTATCTTAAACCCCCGCTAGTTGATAGAAGTGGAGTGGAGGGGAGTGTTGCGAAGAGCTGTTTCACCTGATCCTTGTCGCCCAATTTCACCTTCGCACGACACGCCACAAGTTACGATATCATCCCCACCACCTGGAACTTTCTTCCATGTACCTACTACAAAGCTGTGGAATGAGCTTCCTTGTGCGGTGTTTCCGGGATGATATGACATGGGTTCCTTCAAAAAAAGCGCGTACATCTTCCTTAAAGGCCGGCAACGCTCATGTGATTAATCTGGTGTTGCAAGATTATATGGGCGTCGGTGATCACTAACAATAGATGACCCGTACAAGTTTTACAAAGATTATCGAAGGCAAATTACACCTACTCATGTTTTCAATGAATCCGTTTCGGTACCTAACCTTTATGTAGTTCAAACTGACTAACGTCACTGACCTGTATAAATACCACTCGACAGGCTGTTCCATATGTTTGACAGCTAATTTTTTTTGCCTATTTCAAGCGCCACTCGCGAGCGTACAGAGAACTAATTTTGACGTTTAATTCAAATGGCTGTGAAGGAACGTACAATACTCTGAAGTATTTTTGCATTTTGAATTAATTTTGTTCGTTTTCCGTGTCATTAATACTGAAAGAATCAACATAACAAAGTATTGTTTTTGTAGTTTCCCATCATCTATCGATGTTTGTAGAAGTTGTCATCACTAGTTATAGTACCATAGACTCTCTAGAGTATAGTGGTGCTAGAGGTCAGTGGAGTAACCTCCATATAAATGTCAAATAGTAGGTAGGCTGTATAATCTGGAGATTGACATGTAATTGCTTTCTATTTATCTGCAGCAATCTTAAATGTTTCGAAATTAGTAATTGCATTAACACACTATATACAGCTATACTCCCAATCGCCTAGTAAATGGTCATAAAAAAATGTCCGAGCGGCGTTGACAACATTCATTCAAATAAACATCTTATTTCGTGGCAGTAGTAATGTTCAAAGTCTATTGTATAAAACTCTGCCTAATGACGCGTAGGCAGAGTTTTGCTTCGGACTGGTTGTTTATTGTACATCAATGTTGCTTTCTCCTCATTTTTCAATGAGATCAAAATGCCTATTAAGTTTATTTGATCACTCCAGGTTTGGCAAGACGTATGGTAACGATACCCGAGATGCAAAGAGGTGGCTGCGCGGTGACTTCACGTCCTAAATTCTTCTGTATTGTACAACAATGTCCACCGGATCGGTCCCAGATAGCAGCGAGAACTTTCTTTTGTGCGACGAAGATCTGAAGTCTGAGATCTGAGTGTGGCCCAAATAGAAAGCATCAACGCCACTTTGTTAAACGTCACTTTTGACAGTTGTTGTTTTGACAGACAAAATTAACCATAGAGGTATTTTACCAAAAATACCATTTATATTGAAAATTATATCGATGTTAAGTATTTTGTAAATAATTACATTTCGTCACCGCTATAAGAACGGGTTATATATCAAACATATTGAATATAAATTGCTTTTAAGAGGCCGTACTAACAAAATGACTGATTTCGGTCAATTTCGTTTCGTGATTCTGAGAATATGTTACATTAAATTATCAAAACTGTGCAAATTAATCAACACAAATGCAAAAGGGTTACATGCTGTAGTTATTATATTTTTTATATACTAAGTCAAAATTTTTCGTAGTTTTTCCTGACACCTTAAAATAAAAAATAGCATTGAATATCGGAGGATTACCATTAATTGTGAAGTTTTTTGTAAAGCCCTTCTTACCCACGTGTAAGATGAGTTATGGTATCATAACATGCACAGTTTTCATAATGTTATGTAACATATCCTCAGAATCACGGAAAAAATTGACCGAAATCAGTCGGTCGGTTTTCGACATGGCCTTTAAGTTTTCAATGAAAAGCACTCTTTAAATTTACATAATTACACTTATTTACATTTTACTTGTCTGTGCAATAATTAACATTTTCTATATATCTCTAGAATACTAGATCTTTGTCGCACTATATTCTTGTTATGAAATTTTATTTTTTATTAACTACCCGTCGTTTTGACTTTACAACTAAAATTTTCAAATCCTAATTAGCAACGATAATTTTGAAGAAGTAATATCTACGATAGAAATTAAACACATTTGATAACATTTCTTTAATATTTATTTATATACACAATATACAATTTATATTTTACATGTTTCGTGTTTTATTTATCCCCAACATAAACTTCGGCAAAAAAAAGTGCAATTAAATTGCACAATTCCAATTAAAAAAGATAATATTTTTCTAGGCCGCCTAATGTTCCAATTAGTTGGTAGGTACGAGTATTTATAGGTTATATACATATAAAAATATAGTATTACTTCTTCTTTGCGTTCCATTCTTTGAGTAGTTTCTCGCACAGCGCTAAATTCTCGTCTTTCTGTAAAATAAAAATACAAGAATAAAATTTTATCTATTAAAAAAAAAATTTGGAGAAGTAAGCACAGTTCACATGTTTTGAAATGATAGCAGATTTGATGATTTTCAAAACGTTTCAAACCACTTCTAAAATGAGAAGTTGCAAGAAATTTATTGCCTACTCACGCGATGACGCTTTACAGGTCCAATGTTTAGATAATTTATACGTCTAGATAGACTATGATAGCTGTTAACACATAGAAAGAAAATTTGCAGTTGTAGAGACCGCCGATAGAAGTGAAAACTTACAACTTTTTAGTATTAAAATTTGAAATTTCATAATGTTTACAAATAAATATTTGAATTTATTTTTAAAACTTATTTTCAATAATATATAAATCAAACAAAAAAACTATTTCAACAGTACACAGTATATACACACAAAATCCATTCAATTATATGATATATACAGCACTAATGTTGCACAATACGTCAGATGTATAGCTACAGATATAGTGATACAAGCATTTTGGTGACGTGACCTCCCGAGATTACACCCATAAAAATATTATATATATATCTAATATATAAAATTCTCATGTCGCGGTGTTTGTAGTTAAACTCCTTCGAATTTTGTTTAGTTTGGCAATACAACTTTGCTGGGTCGGGTTGGGATATATATGAGCGTGTCGGTGACGCGAACCCATAAGATTTTCCCCTACCAAAAAGTGCCCAACATGCCCCATCGGTATGAAAGAGCTAAGTTGCAGATTGAACAAGTGAATAGACGCTGACGCTGAACTTCGATTGTCTCTAATTTAATATTTATATACTGTTCACTTTCGCTCCAGACTTGTACTAAGTAACACATATTCTTATATTATTGTAATTAGTGATTTGTGTAATTAATAATAATTTTTAAAAAGACCATTTATGATCGTCCGAACATAACTCGCGGCTAAAGAAGTTTTCACTTCTAAAAAAAGGCGGGGGTGTGCCAACCGTGCTAATAACTGAGCGTCGATGTAATTTCACTCTAATTGGTGTTTCAGTTAGAATTGCTATATATATATATATATACTATATATATATATATACATACCATATATAATATATAGCCATACCATATATAATTAACAATAATTATGTTTTTTCAATATATAATATTAGCACGATAAACCACTAACTACGTACACTAATATTACAATGTAAACCAAATAATTCTTAAAATGTTTATTACGTGCCAATACTATTTAATTAATAGTGGCAATTATTAAGTATTAATTGAATATTTTTAACCAGTGGGAGGCTCCTTTGCAGAGCATGTCGGCTAGATTATGGGCACCACAACGGCGCCTATTTCTGGCGTGAACCAGTTATGTGTATGTATTACTATGTTTTGGTCTGAAGGGCGCCGTAGCTAGTGAAATCACTGGGCGAATGAGACTTGACCACTAATTGGTCTTTCAAGAATCTGTATCTTTCTCTCTCGGATACAGTCGGCGGTTCCGAGTTCACCCGATGGTTCCTTTAGTAAAATCTCACAGTCAGTTAGCGTTTACCTTAATGAAACAGAACCTGGCGAAGTCCTCGCCCAGATGTTTGTGCGGCTGCGAGTAGAACGCCGACGGCGGGATGGTCAGCACGCCGGTCTCTTTCGCGAACTTCTTTGTGAACTTGTAATCGCGGTACTGGTCCGGCTCCGACGACAGATCGATCTTGTCCTCTGAAAATATTAATGATTCTTTATTGAAGTGAAAACTTCTTTAGCATTGAGTTGAGAAAGTAGATGGAAACAAAAAAGCGACACTAAATAGAGACTGACACATAAACGTTGGAGAAAATGAAATAGGCAGCATTAACAGTGCTTTGGTACCAGGCGATCATAGTTGAACAAGTGATTGTCTTATGTATGACGCGAGTATACCTTAATATATTCTGACGTCATGCGCAAGACGTATTACTACATAAACACAAGGAGAACATAAATATGGTGACGGTTATAGTAATGTACGTAAGTATCCATCCCTACTCTGTGGTTAATGTCGTTTATAGCGGTTGAAATAAAGTGTCATCCTAGCAACATGTACCAGGACTTCATATGCAATTTAGAGGTTCATGCGCAATGCAGGTTTCACTTCTGACATGTGTACTTTGAACGCACGCCTTTTTTTTACTATTGCACCAACCACCAATTAATTACAGGTTCACACTATTTAAGATACTTGTACTTAGTAATTGCTCTATAATTATATACTTGTAAACAGTTTGTGTTGTTGTTACGTGTGTGTGTATGCTTTTTTAAAGATTTTAGTATGACTCTTAGTTTGGACGAATGTTGGTAAGAAATTTTTAATACAATCTTTTTCAATTTAACAGTTCGTTTTTTCACTCTTGAACTTGATATTATAGAATTCATTCCCCGGGGCATAAAAAGAATAGGGAAGTCCCAGGCCCAAGGCCGTCGTAAGAGGCCACTAAGAGCATTTACCAGTCGGATGCTTCTTTGCGTAGAAGCATCAGAGTATGGGTACCACAACGGCGAGTTTTTCTGCCATGAAACAGAAATGTGTAAACATTATTATGTTTCGGTCTGAAGGGCACCGTAGCTAGTGAAATTACTAGGCAAATGAGACTTAACATCTTATGTCTCAAGGTGACGAGCGCAGTTGTACTGCCGCTCAGTATTTTTGGGTTTATCAAGAATCTTGGGCGGCATTGCATTGTTATGGGCAGGGCGTATCAATCAATTACCATCAGCTGAACGTACTGCTCTTCTCGGTTTTTAGTTTTTACCAGACAGTAATCCAGACACTTCCCAATCTAATATTTAATTGTTAAAACATGTCAAAAATTTAAATCAGGCTAGAACTTTTGCGAAGATATTCCGATAGTACTACACTGCTAGTAGTGGTTGAGAATCTCTACCGACCAATCACAGTTGGTAGTACAATATCTTACTCAGTTTCGTCCAATCAGCAACGATGAAGTACCCCCCTTCGGGCACGGTGGGGTTGAACCCGTTCTCCTGGAGCATCTTGGACAGGTAGTCGCGCTTGGCGGTCAACTCCCGCGCCAGCGACACGAAGAAACAATCCGGGGAGTCGCGACGCGCTAGCTCGTATTCGAACGCGCGAGCAACCGCTTCCTAATTAAATAATATTAATTCAATTACGTATCATTTCTAACCGAGATTTACGAACCATGCGTCACTTAAACGGTTGGCTCAGTTGAAAAAGCGCGCGGACGGAACCCGAGCAGTTGCGGGTTCCAGTCCCGCATCGTTCATAAATTTTGGTCACAAATTTAATTTATCCCAGAAATAAGGGATAAATTAATTCAATATATCTTAGTTACAAAGTGTAACAAGTCTGAATTTTTTACGTTTGCATTGTTTCATGACAATAAGGGACGAGACGAGGGGAGAGAACGATGGTAATTAATACGCCCTGCCCATTATAATGCAGTACCGCTCAGGATTCTTGAGAAACCCAAAAATTTTGAACGGCACTACAATTGCGCTCGTCACCTTGAGACATAAGATGTTAAGTCTAATTTGCCCTGTAATTTCATTAGCTATGGCGTCCTTCAGACCGAAACACAATAATGCTTACACATTACTGCTTCACGGTAGAAATAGGCACCGTTGTGGTACTCATAATCTAGCCGACATCCTGTGCAAAGATTCCTCTGATCCTGATAAGTGAATGCAGTTTAGTTCTTTCTTCCAATATTTCTTCATAAGTCTAGAATATTTTCGTTTCAAACAGTAAATACTCGAGTTGTTTTTTGAATTTTATTTCACATCCCTTTTCTGAATTGTTTCTTTTGGTATCTATATGTATTTTTATGGAAGAGTAGAAAGAGAGAGCATATCGGTCACCATAATTTATGTGGTCACTGAAGCCCACCTTCTGCAACAGCAGAAGAATAAGTGTACGCGCGTGAAGGTACCCATGTCGTCACAATCTAATAATAACCTAGATCCTAAAAAATCATTGAGAGCGAAATTCAAAGAAATTAACATCTTGACTCAATATATTCTTGATAATGTGATGTATGTTCATAGGCACATAAGTGAATCTGCTAGAAACTGTCATAACCATAATGTTAACACCAGGAACAGACATATACTTATGATGCCTACTACTCGGCTAAGTCGAGTTAGTTAGTCTTTTGTGGGGCGATGTATATGATTTTACAACAAGATCCCAGAAAATGCTCAAAACAAAAGTATTTCGTTATTCAAAAGAATTGTTAAAAACGTTTTGTGGTAAAGGTTTTTTTTTTTATATGAGAGGAGGCAAACGGGCAAGAGGCTCACGGGATGGTGAGAGGTGAGGCAACCGCCCATGGCCCGAAACAACAGGTGTGTCAAGAAATGCGTTGCTGGCCTTTAAGGTGAGAGTATGCTTTTACAGCAGTAGTTACAGATTGGGAATCGAGCGACCGCCTTCAGGCTAATTAATAATAAGTTTAATTGTACAATATTACTTTGTAAACATATTTTTTTGATGAAAAAAAAAAACACCGCTGAATTTGTTGCGCCCATTCTTCTCAGGTCTGAGGCATTCGTTTTGGAATGGGTGGCAGTTTTTGACTTTCAATAAGTGATGTCACATCCTATTTTGAATAAATATATATTAATTTGAATAACCGGGAAACTTATTTCATAGTTTAATTGTACGGAAGAAACTTTTGGAGTTTCGCATCAAATTCTCCATTCTCCAGGAACTTGGCATAAAACAACGACTTTCGATGTTAGTACAGAGTCACATTCTTAAGTTCTTCGGACACGTCTCCCGGTGCGAGAGTGAGTGCATTGAACGCCTTGTCGTGCAGGGCAAAGTGGAGGGCTCCAGAGTGCGAGGATGGTCACCCATGCGATGGAACGACCAAATTAAGTCTGTTGTGGGCGGTGCATTGAACGAATGTACCAGACTGTCGGCCAGCAGGTAAAAATGGCGAATGCTCGTGGGGCGAATCACATCTGCCCCAAAAGATGTCACTTCGTGATGACCACGACCGCTCTGCCAAGAGTGTAACGTAGAAGAAGAAACTTCCTTGAAAGCCACACTGCAGAAGAACATCAGGCATCAATATGGTAGTGATGATATATGTAAGTACTAGTAATAAGATACGTCTGCACAAATAAACTTATGTTTCGGTCTGCGATATAAAAGGGCAATTTACTTTTGAACCAAATAAAATACGATAAGAAAGATTTAACGGTCGATGCGTCATTTGGACGGTTGGTTCAGTTGGCGCGCGTGTAAGTCCCTAAATTATGCTTTGCTTAGCTAGTGAAATTAATGTACAAATGAGACTTGACATCTTACGTCTCTAGGTGACAAGCGCAATTGTAGTGTCGCTCACAACTTTTCGGTTCTTCAAGAATCCTGAGCAATACAGGGCGCATTAATAACCGTCAGCTGAACGTCCTGCTCGTGTCATCCGTTATTGTCATAAAAAATATGAGTACAATATTTATATGATAACATGGTTAAGTGGATCACCTGCACTGGTGTACAACATGTGTATACACAGTTCTGGTGCACCACCTGCAAGTTGCGCATGAGATCTGCGGGTGCGTACGCCCAGCCGATCTTCCAACCGGTCACCGAGAACGTCTTCCCGGCCGAGCCCACCGTGATCGTCCTATCCCACATGCCCGGCAACGTCGCTGAAAGTACGGGATTTGATACCAATTAGCTTTAGAAGGTGAAAAATACTTTAGCCGCGTTGGGCACTTTTTGATAGGGGAAAACCTTATTAAAGGCATAAAAGGCATCTATTTTCTCAAAATTGATTACATTAGATTTCTTTTTGATGTCATTTCTAATAACTACTAGATACTACTACCGCTTCGGAAACAAATGGCGCTCTGAGAGAGAAGAAGCGGCGCAAGAAACTCTCCCAGCATTCTTTTTTTGCCCTCTTTTCAATAAAAATATACAATATTGTACAGTCATTTCTATCGCTATAAAATAATCACAATCTAGTCCCAGGCTGTCCGATCATTTAGATATTCAGCAGTGGAGTAATAGGATTACGACAGAGCCATTTTTTTATAAAACATTTAAATTTATTTATAGATAATGCCTGAACAGTGGCTGGGACTTTATTATAGAAGTGTTTACATTTACCCTTAAAGCTATTATGTATCTTATGAAGCCTACTAGAATTAGTTACAAGCAATCCCTTATTTCTAGTGTTATAATAATGAAAATCACTATTAAGAGCAAAAAGGTGACGATTATTGGTTCGCGTCACCACCATCACCGTCATGCTAATGACTGGCGAAAAAATATTTAAAAATAAAAATATAGACATATTTTGGATTTGTGAAATCTCGTGAGTTCGCGTCAGTTATATTTATAGCAGTATATCTGTAGTTATACAGCTGACGTATTGTGCAACATTAGTGCTGTGTATATCTTATTAGTGAAATTGAATGGATTTAGTGAAAAGTTGAATGTGTATATACGAAAGAGTGTTTTTGTTTGATTAATATATTATTGAAAATAAGTTTTAAAAATTGGTAATTTAATTATTTTTAAACATTATGAAATTTTAAATTTTAATACTACAAGTTCTAAGTTTTCACTTCTATAGGCTTAGTAAGGCTATCACTTAAAACTTTGATTCGAAGCTTTAAGTGAGAACCTTCTAGCTTCACTCACCTGTGTTGTAACTTAATTGTATTTGTATGTTCACTTGTTTTCCGCGACACAGGCATAACTAGGACGGAAAGCGTTTTTATGTATCAATTTTATCAAAAATAATATTTATCATTATCATTTTTCATTTCATTTCAGGAATGCGTTTTTATCCCAAAGCGATACGAATAAGTAATAAAATAAAAGACATGAATACTGTTACTAAATTCAGAGATAATAGAGCAACAATAACTCGGCAGTAAAACTGTGCCTTCATCCGCCCAGCGGTCAAGCGGCCTCTACTAATAAAATTACATTTGAAGCGCGTTCAGTCGGCATTCACACCACAGTAGTTCAAACCACAGGTCAATGTAACATTAGATATCATCGGTGAGTACAGATATTGACTTAATAAATATTAAAACGTATGATATTGTGCATAATTCTACCAAATGATGAGAGTTGCTGCTCCTGAGCACATACACAACACAATTATCATTGAACTTAGTCATATATACAGTTCTATTATACACGTTTTGGCGGAAAGCAATATGATTGGTTAATTTTAATCGCGTCACGGACGCCACGCCCATACCCCCCGCAAAAAATGGTAGACGCGGACTTCAAAGTAATAATTATTGTCTATCTATCCTTTTAGATTGTCTTTGTCTGCTACGTCTCAGGACTACAGGGTTGGAAAATAACAGTATAATTCCACATACAACTTACTACACCCAAGTCATTAATATACACTATTGTTAGGTACTAAAAAAACCATTGAATTTCATTATTATAACACTAGAAATAATGGATTGCTTGTAACTAATCCTAGTAGGCTTCATAAGATACATAATAGCTTTGAGGGTAAATGTATACACTTCTATAATAAAGTTCCAGCCACTGTTCAGGCATTATCTATAAATAAATTTAAATGTTTTATAAAAAAATGGCTCTGTCGTAAATCCTATTACTCCACTGAATATTTAAATAATCGAACAGCCTGGGACTAGATTGTGATTATTTTATAGCAATAGAAATGACTGTACAGTATTGTATATTTTTATTGAAAAGAGCGCAAAAAAAGAATGATGGGAGAGTTTCTTGCGCCGCTTCTTCTCTCTCAGAGCGCCATTTGTTTCCGAAGCGGTAGTAGTATCTAGTAGTTATTAGAAATGACATCAAAAATAATTCTATAGGAATCAATTTTGAGAAAATAAATGCCTTATTATGCCTTTTAACCGTTACACACTAATACTGATAACCAACAATACACGCGCAGTTGTAGCGCTTGATATAATGCACTGAATGAACACTTTAATCGCTGAGTTACTGAATGAACAAATAAATCAACTGCGTGTCTAAATAAATGGATTATTATCGAATATTGCGGAACAGTGCAATAAACAAGTAAACAGCTTGTTTACCTGACAGCGATCTATATCATACTCGGCCTTAAAATGCTCGACGTTAGGTCGCGATTCTTTTACACCTTTTCTATCGAATTCGATGTTTTAATTCAAAATAGGACTATCATCACATAAAGAATATTTACCTATCCTGATATGTTTATTTGGTTCATAAACCATCCACTCGTAGACTTCATCGGAGAGACACAGGACGTCGTGTTTGATGCAGAGGTCCGCTATGGTCTGCAGCTCTTGAGCGGTGAACACCTTGCCCAGGGGATTGTGGGGGGTGTTAAGTATCAACATCTTGGTTTTATTTGTGAACAACGACTTGAGCTCATTCTCATCTAGCACCCAGTTGGCTGAAGTTTGAACACCTTCTGAACATTTCTTAAAAGAAAAAAAATACAATTAGGATTTACTAAAAAAAAAATGCTGGGAGAGTTTCTTGCGGGGTGCAAGAGTGCTTCTCTCTCAGAGAGCAATTTGTTTCCGAAGCGATAGAAGTATCTAGTATATTAGGAATAACATCAGAAAGAATTCTAACCTAGTATATTAGAAATGATACCAGAAAGAATTCTAAAGGAATCAATTTTGAGAAAATAAATGCCCTTTATGCCTAGAAATATTACTTTTCATTTTCTTTTCAAGAAGCTAAATATTGTTATTGTGATTGAGAAACTATGTACATTTATTAAAAAGATCTGGTAGCGTCCTAGCATTTTTCTATGTATCAACTATAGTTATCGCGCGAGTTGAATGTAGTCTGGGCCTGAGGTAAAGACCGGGAGCATCTCCCCCCGCTGTCCGCACGTCTCACCTCGCGCCCCTGCAGTGTATTGTTGTGCCGTCGTTGAGTTATTGTACGCTCACCGTGTTTTCGCGTTAATACAGAAGATATGTCCCGTGTTATCTTTAAATTTTAATAATGACTGATCCGAGTCCATCAGGTTCTAAATTTTACTCGCTCTTAAGAAGCTTAGTCTCTGTAACGTTTATTTACTCATGTGGCGTTACGTAATAACCGGTCGCCATGACATGTCACATGTATTTCAAAGTAGATTCACAAAAATACATTAAATTGCATTAAAGATTATTTTATTGCTGAAATAAAGTTTCTTCGATGCCTATGGCTTACCGAGGGTTGTAAATTTGTGTAATTTTAATGCACTTACTGGTTTCAAGGCAATAAACTTAGGTACTCCACCCGCTGATTTGATCATGAAGTCATAGCAGTCGAAGAATGGTTCAATGACGATCACTTCATCACCAACATCTACGTGACCTGCAAGGAATAGCATTTTATTTATATTAAAATTTTAAAGTGAAACTTTTATTACGTCACCTCAAATTTTTTCGTCCATCTATCGCATGTCGCGGTTAAAACCTAATATCCCTTAGCACGAGGGAGGAATGAGGTATGAGGGGAAAGATGTTGAAGCTGCGAGAAACTGTCGTAACCATAATGTTAACACCAGGAACAGACATAAGCTTATAATGCCTACTACTCGGCTAAGTCGAGTTAGCAAGTCTTTTGTGGGGCGATGTATATGCTTTTACAACAGGATCCCAGAAAATGTTCAAAACAAAAGTATTACCTTATTCAAAAGAATTGTTAAAAAACGTTTGTGTGGTAAAGGTTACTATAACATAAATGACTTTCTTAATGATACCACACATTGGGAATGGAGCGACCGCCCTCAGGCTATTAAATAATAAGTTTAATTGTACAATGTTACTTTGTAAATGTTACTTTAATAATAAAACATATTTTTGATGAAAAAAAAAGCCCGCTGAGTTTGTTGCGCCCATTCCTCAGGCCTGAGGCATTCATTTTGGAATGGGTGGTAGTTTTTCTGAATTTCAATAAGTGATGTCACGTCCTATTTTGAATAAAAATATTTGAATTTGAAATATGAATTTGATTGCGGGGAGGGGTGTTTTCACACCCCTGACACTACTCTCATTACGAGGTTAAATAACTCTTTCTTCGCATTATGTTTGATAATATGTTATCTATTTAATGTTTATTAATTGTTACAAACCTAATATAGAGGAGAAGAGTGCTTCATAAGCTCCACTCGTGACTAGGATCTCATTTAGTGGATCTAATTGTCTATTAATTAACGGCGAGTACACCTTTGATAAATTCTGCACAAGTCTTGGGTGACCCTGAAATTAGGATTATCATTAAGATTCTTAAGATTAAGTTATTGATTGAAAAAATTATCAAAATGTTGGGATAAATGCCTAAATATTATTAATTTTTACAAAATATTCCATAAAATACCAGGCTCCTTTGCACAGGTTGCCAGCTAGATTATGGGTTCTACAACGGCGCTTATTTCTGCGCGCTAATTGCTGGGCAAATGTAACTAAACAACTTATGTCTCAAGGCGACGAGCGCAGTTATTGTAGTACCGCTTAGTTTTTGGGTTTTTCAAGAATCCTGAGCGGTACTACGTTGTAACGGACAGGCCGTATCAATTACCATCAGCTGAACGTAATTCTCGTCTCGTCCCTTATTGTCATAAAAAAATTCAAATGTCGAAATTATTGTTCAATCAGATTCCTGCCGCCGTTTTCTATCTTCGCACGACACGCCACAAATTACAGTATCATCGCCACAGTTTGGATGTGTGGCGTTAACAGTGTGGTTACGCTTATAATAATTGGTGATATTTTTAGTATTCTTAATATAAAACCCCTCGCTTGTTTTTGTTATGAATCATCGGGCTGTCTGATCATCTATATGCTAATATATTCCAAGTCTATGCATTAACCCTTCTTGAAATAATTAGCTGCGAGTGGTAGATCTGCAATCTGATAGCAGATATCATAAAGGCGCAAAAGACATTTATTTTCTCAAAATTAATTCTTTTAGAATTCTTTTTGATGTCATTTCTAATATACTTGATACTACTACCGCTTCGGAATCAAATGGCGCTCTAAAAAGAGAAGAAGGGGCACAAGAAACTCTCCCAGCATTCTTTTTTTTGCGCTCTTTTTAATAAAATATACAGTATTGTAGAGTCATTGCTATGGCTATAAAATAATCAAAATCTAGCCCCAGGCTGTTGGATCACTTAGATATTCAGCTGTGGAGTAGTAGGATTTACGACAGAGCCATTTTTTAATAAAACATTTAAATTTATTTATAGATAATGCCTGAACAGTGGCTGGGACTTGATTATATAAGTGTATACATTTACCCTCAAATCTATTATGTATCTTATGAAGCCTACTAGAATTACTAAAAAGGTGACGATTTTTGTAAACGTACATTAAATTTTCATAAATGTACTGACAATGAACAGTCACTAAATTCATTTCTTAAAATATTTATTTAAGTATTCATTCTAGAAAAGCAAGAAGTATTTACGCCTCACTTGTAAACTAACGTTCTAAACACATATAAGTTCGCAATCCGATAACGGTACGGCAAAAGTGTGCTTAAAGACAATGTATTACACACTTTTCTCCTCAGTCGTATGTCAACTGTCTCTGTCGGAATCGGGTTCTAAATTCAACATACGTGAACTGAATAAATGTATTCCATTGCTGCTTATTAGCAAAGAGGGTGTAAATACTACGTAATAAAAGGCGGGAATGCCTCAGTAAAAATTAAATATAGCTTAGTATAAAACGTGCAGCCATTTACATATTTTCATAAGTTTGAAATAGTAGTAATTACAGAATGAAGATTGGCGACGAAGTATAAAACGGCTAAGTTCGAAAGCGAACACTTGCTTAACGGCCGTTTTCAATAACGTAGGTATCTCTAGTTAAGGATACATTGCTACGGTTTATTGACAAGAATTTATTTATCCATAGTTATGTCCAATATAGTTATAGTCCAATGCTTTATGTCGTTAGGTTATTAAAATGTAACTAAGCATAAAATGATAGATTTGTCTACCTCTAGTAAGTTAAACTAAGGATAGATAGGTTATTGAAAACGGCCGTAAAACGTAGTGGATTTCGGCTCTGCGTTTCTTACAAGATTATAGCCGTCATCTGTCAATGACTGCACGTTTCATACAATCGAGTAAATTGCTTTTTGTTTAGTTTCGCTAGGCTGGTTATTGGTCAAGTATATTTTAAAAAACTGGACTAAATGCAACAATGTATAGATATAACAGTGTAAGCTTCTTATGGTGTAATTTGTGACATGTTCCATATTTTTGCTTTGTTTTTTTACGACGTGATTTGTCTTTATGTATAGTCGGCAATGAATAGAAGCATGATGAGGAAGAAACTTTAGGATAGATTAAAAATATCAACCATAAAAAAGCACACAGGAACAAATGATGTATCTATAACCATTAAGAAACTTAAATGGAAGTGGGCAGGGCATACAATCAGAGGGCAGGCAAAATGGAGTAAAACATTAATTAATGGTACACAGGTCACATGAAAAGAAAAAGGGGTAGACTTTTCCAAAGATGGGTGGACCAAATAAGAGCGGTTGCAGGTTGCACATGGACTAGAACTGCGGGACATCGAAATTTTATGGAAGAAATTGGAGGAGGTTGCCAACAATAGGCAAACAGACAAAGTTGTTGAGGGAGTTTAAATTTCATTTTAAATATAAATATTCTAGGTTAAGTAAAACACTTTGTATAACTTGTCTGAATAAAGGCTTATATTATTATTATAGAACGTCATTGGTGCAAACATTACAATCTTTTAATCATTTACTTATCTCACAAACGAGATAAAAAAATAACCTCATCACTATAATTTAAGAAACTATCATTTGTTTCAACCTTTTCTTGCTTATCGTAAGTTTATTGCTCCAGTTTCAAGAAACGAATATGAGTAACCAAATTTTTATGCATTTCATCTGAATAAGAACATGATAAGCAGTCACTGTGATAATTAATGACACAACATATTTTCTTTAACTCAATGAGACTATTTTAACCTTTTACCACTTTGTTCTTATCATTGGAAATGATGCCACAATTAATAATCATAGAAATGAGTAAATAAAAAAATATTATACAACCAATTACTTTTGCGATTATAAATTTGTTCTTATTTTTTACTAGTTGACCCGACAGACGTTCTGTTTATAATAAATAAAATAATGTTTTTTATGAATTTGTCAATAATATTTCATAACACCAAGAATTGCTTCGTAAAAATGCACCCTGTTGTTGTAATGAACTTGTTTCACAGCATAACTGTCAAACCGTTGCGTCAATAAATTCGACGGGGTACGCATCAAACGAAAAACAAAATTGTTTTTATTTAATTCCGAGCATTTTTCTATTTATTTACCTTTTAAACCTTCCCTGTACTTCCACAAAAAAATCAAGACTAAAATTAGCCAATTTGGTCCAGCCGTTCTCGAGTTTTAGCGAGACTAACGAACAGCAATTCATTTTTATATATATAGATAGATTATGACAAAAAGGGATGAGACGAGGAGGACGGTCAGCTGATGGTTATTGATACGCACTGCCCATTACAATGGAGTGCTGCTGAGGATTCTTCCAAAAAATCTGAGTGGCACATTGCGCTCCTATTCAGTTTAAAAAGCGGGTTCTCATTCCACAGCAGGTTGCACGAGGGAGAAAGATCCTTGAAAACGACACTGTTGAGGAAACGCCACACATCCGCGTGTCGTGCGAAGGTGAATTCGGCGGAAGGAATCAGGTCAAACAACAATTTCAACATTTGAAATTAATTATTGATTATTTTGTAAAATTAACAACACAACTTACTAACTTCTGGATAAATAAAAAAATGCGGGTTGCACTTCAGGAGTGCCGGCAGAAGTGAAAATTTAAACTTGTTGACCATTTTTGAATATTTTGGAATGGTTAGGATATAATTTTGCACTAATTGCTTTATTTATCAGTATATATGTACCATATTAATATGTGGTTAAATACAGTATTCATTTGTTGCGCTATTATACACAAAAATGACCATTTATATTACATAAACTATTTAACACTTCAAAACTATTACAATTATTTTACTTTCATTCATAATTTCAACGACTGTCCAACAAATTTTCGATCAGGTCACGTGTTCTGACGCGAGTTTAACATTTTATACCCATCCCAAGAAAAGTGCTCAACGCCGCTAAAGAAGTTTTCACTTCAAAAATATTGAAATAAATAATTAAATGACAGAGTTTTTGGCTACGCATATTTTAATTTTATATAGTAAATTATTAATATTTAATTCAGTTATGTGCCACTCCCAATTTATGCTTAGCTTCTCTCATAGTTTCTCAACCCTATTTTGCTCACCACCCACTTTAAGAATATTTTTTTTTCTAGAGTATTTTCGTATATTTTTTAATCTACCCACGCCCCATCTGCGCCATCTCAATGCCCCCTAATTTTCTCTGGGTCTTCTACTGCCCCCTCCGAAAGTCTCAAACGCCCACAAGGGGGCGTTATCGCCCACGTTGAGAACCTATGGCTTATCTGAACCAATTGCAAATTTTTTTGCTCATGTGTGGTAACAACTCCATTTACCAAGATTTGGTCAAAGCAATAAAAAAAAATATATATATATATATATAATGTCATACTATGTACATACAAATCCTCTTGTATATTGATTTAGTAAGCAGTTATCTCCAACAGCAATCTCGGCAAGTGACTTGGTGACATGTTCCGGTGGCGGGTAGTCAGGGAAACCTTGGCCAAGGTTCACAGCTGGTTTGTAATCCATGGCTAGCTGTATGTATTCCACCCTAAAATAATATGATTATGGCCATCAATTAATTATAAAATGTTATTTAACTGTATAACCTAAACTATATTGTAATTTAACACAACACAAATTGGAGACATTCCACCTCATCCCCACCATCTGGATGTGTGGCGGTCCTCCACAGTGCGGTTTTCAAGGAGCTTTCTTCCACGTACTACAAAGCTGTGGAATGCACTTCCTTGTGCTGTGTTTCCGGGACAATACAACATGGGTACCTTCAAAAAAAGCGCATACACCTTCCTTAAAGGTCGGCAACACGCCTGTGATTCCTCTGGTGTTGCAAGAGATTGTGGGCGGCTGTGATCACTTAACAACAGGTGACCCGTACACTTGTTTGTCCTCCGATTCCATAAAAAAAAAGACAATATGTTGCATTAGATATAAAGCTAATATTATATTGCATTGAATTATGGCTGGCATTGATTTATATTATTTATATATAAAAATTATAGTTTGTCATTGACCCATCCGTGGGTCATGCATGTATGATCTCTTTAAAAAACACATATTATGGAGTGTGTAGAAGGCCAAAAATATTTTTGGCTTAAATGTTTTAATATTTCGCATTGAAATAAATATAATATCACTAATTATTGTTCTATTTAATTTTTCACTAACTATTTAAAAAAGTTTGTCCAGTTTTCGCATACTGTTTTTTTTTAATTTATTGTACACTCGTGTGAACCGATGAAAGTCACTAAACTCATACATGTTTGAAGTAATGGGCCATTACATTTGCAAACAATTATAAGTGGGTCATCCACTTACAATGAGCAACTCGACTTGCCCCATATGTGGGGCTTACACAGTAAATGTGATAGATATAATGTATGTTAGAGGCAACTCAAAACTGGAGAAGTGTGGCCCATGACAGACTCCAATGGAAAGAGCTAGAGGAGGCCTTTGCCAAGCGGCATACTGAGTTAAGAGACATCCTCTAACTCTGAATAAAAAGGGCTTAATAGATAATAGAGGTGACTCAATAATTAGGTAAGATATTTTACAACTGAATTTTTTCTGTTTGTATTACCTACCTGCATAATATTCACCAATGGTATTATTTTTACATTTTATAAAATAACATTATTTGTACTGCATTCTGTAGAACCTTCTTCTCCAGGCATAAATATTTTCTATGAATGCTAAATGAATATTGTTCATTTGTTTTATATAAAAAACTGATTTGAATTTATTTGTGTATTTTTATTTCTATAACCTACTACCTAACAATTTACCTTTGTCCATGATTCCCAGTCATGCATTAAACCATCCACATTATACTCTCTTATATATGTGTGTTGCAGGATTTCCCTTAAAACTTTTTTCACACAACATACCTTTGTGTTTGTGTATATTTTTTAATATTTATCAAAATAATAATTAATTCATCATAAGTAATCTATTTACCCATAAGTCATAATAAAAACTGGTAGCACCTAGTGATCAACTTATAAATATAAAAAGAAAAAGCATCAAATGGGCTAATCGAAAGTATTACTGAAAAACAAATTATTCACATGCAAAAACTAGATGAAATATTAGTTTTATTAGTATTAAATTTTAAGAGTAGAAGAAGAAATTGTAAATTGAATTACAATAATGGACTCTAACATAAGCACTGTAGTATCTCTATAAGATTTAAGTTAATTTTGATTGATATAAAAAGCAGCAGATCCTAATAATTTGAATTAATATAATATAAGTAGGTAAATTTTATTAATTTTATAAATAGATACCACATGACAAGATTTAATTAAAATTCATAGTTAAACTTACATGAGAAAACAAAATGTTTGTATAATTCAGCTTCTATATGAAATAATTGACTAGAGGTTACTTAAAAATTGTATTTACCAAACGCTTTTCTCTCCGGCTCCGTAGCGCGATGGAAGTTTGAATTTATCACCCATTGTGCAACTGGATAACTGTTTCACATTCGATTCACAAATGCTTTGATAACTTCTTAGAGCAGTGCCGTAAATGTGTCTCCACCTAATCATCGTTAAACGCAGTATTTTATATTATATCAATGATACAACTAAGTCTTATCAAAATAACTTATTACACATTAGTCTTATCACAACTAACTACAATATTCCTATTTTTATTAGAAGAAATTACACATATGACAATCAGTTAATTTACATATGTTCGGTTTTTACATAGGTTAATTTATAAAATACGACTATTATAAATTACACTTACATCAGTTTGATTGGTTTTCAGTTTCAGATTCAGACCACTTTATTATTTATTTACATTTCTGTCTTCTGATCTTTGCCAAACTTTTCAAATGTTTAGCTCATTTTTGACTTTGAGTTTTTTTTGGCATTGACAATTGACATTAGGCAAAAGATAATTTTATTACCTAAAATTTAATCATCATTGTCATAGCTGTTACATATGCCTTAATTTCCATATAGATGATTATCTGCAGTTACGAGAGCAAGGATTCCACCTTCGCACGACACGCCACAAATTAGGATATCATCCCCACCATCTGGATGTGTGGCGGTCCTCCACAGTGCGGTTTTCAAGGAGCTTTCTTCCTCGTACTACTAAGCTGTGGAATGAGATTCCTTGTGCGGTGTTTCCGGGACGATACGACATGGGTACCTTCAAAAAAAGCGCGTACACCTTCCTTAAATGCCGGCAACGCTCTTGTGATTCTTCTGGTGTTGCAAGAGATATATCGCATGCAAGCATCGCCTCGCATATGCAAGAAAGAGACATTCAATCCCAAACAAATTTTTGTACAAAGATGTTGGCCTTTGTACCAAGAATGATAAATTGCATTAACTACCTACTGATTTGGTTGAATAATATTTTGATTATCATGATAATAGATAATATTTTTTTTTTAATTTTATGGAATTCTTAATCATATTTAAAATATGCTTCTGCTCTTATTAACTGACTTCAAAAAATCGAGGAGGTTCTCAATTCGTCGGTATGTTTTTTATGTTTATTACCTCAAAACTTTCGACTGGGTCAACCGATTTTGATAATTCTTCTTTTATTTGAAAACTGGTGCTTCCCGTGTGGTCTCATTGTAATTTGGTGTCCAGATCTGATAATGGCCTCCATGACAAAACTATAAAAGTCCTAAATTTGCTATACATTCGTATAGCAAAGTGGATGATAATTTACGAATAACTCAATATCGCGCCAACGAATTTCGATGACTCTTTTTTTATTGAAAGGGGTATACTTCAAAGATAGTTTGGTGAGAGTTTGGTTGGGTTCTGATAACGGAATCCATGACAAAGTAACGGAACTCTTCAATTCTTAGGAGCAAATTAACGATACTCGGCCAAATCTTTTTTATAGTATCCGGATATTTAAGTCATCTAACATAACTTAATTATGGTTAATTAACTGTCGTAGTCGAATATGATGATCAATGGGACTCATTAACGACTTACAGTAAGGGTGCGATCTGTGGCAGAATTTCTAACTGTTTGTTATTAAATTGCAAAGCACTTACGTTCATTGCTGCATTGAAAAATTACGTATATCTACATATATTTAGACAAATTGTTAGTTAGTGTAATTCAAATTCTCTAAAAATCATAAAATAAAATAAAAATAACAAAAAACAACCGACTTCAAAAACACTATTCCGAAACAATAGATATAATGTGCACTAAAAAGTATAAAAATAATTGCGTATTTTTATACAATCTAATTAATTAATCTAATTCTAGTTACGATTATTGTAATTTTTGGAATCGGTATCATCCAAGGTAGGTTTGTAACTATGTACATACATAGGTGAGATGTGCTTGAGTTGTGAGGAGGCGAGAGCGGGTCAATGACAATAATTGTAACTAGAATTGGATTAATTAATTAGATTGTATAAAAATACGCAATTATTTTTGTACTTTTTAGTGCATATTATATCTATTGTTTTGAAATAGTGTCTTTGAAGTCGGATGTTTTTTGTATTATTTTTTTTATTCTATCAATATTTTCACAATGCAACTAAAATATTTTTATAATAATGTAAGTGAATTAAAAATCTTTATAAATGGACCTTTGGACCCCTCTCCCCCACCCCCAATTCATGATCTTCACCCACCTCCGTCAGTACTTTGAGTATATTGTTTCAGGCGCCAATCTTAGTTAACTTTTATACACATACACATAAAGATTTATTGTTATATTAATTAATCCCTACAATAATGCCAAAAATCGCTTATACTTTCCCCTATTTGGCAGTTTTTGGTTTTCGTTGTGTAAGCTGTATGCTTGGTGAATGAATGTTATATTGTGTTCTTTATGGTTTCCATCCAGTACTAGGTTACAGTCTTTGTCACTAGCGCAAAACATACAAATACATATTATTTCAATCACGACCGACATAACCCACGTGCAGATTAATAGTGATAACGTCATTTTTATTAACATTTTTTGTTTGTTGTGATTTCTAATCAAAATGTACAAAAGGTACATAATATATGATCTAACAGCATATTAAATCAGCTGGACTAATATTTTTAAGCTATATTAATTTAATGCGCATAAAAAATGAAGTAACTAATAAATAAAATAATAGAAATACCCTGAAACAATATATAACAATGAAATAAATCTGACTGAGATAATTTATACGTCTAGACTCTTGATAGAGCCTCTTGCTGATAGGCAACGCATGACAACGGGTCAGTCTTATTATTTTAGTGTGAATGACAGCTACATCTTACACTCGCGAATTGTTGGACACTTTGTGTTACTGTGTGTGCGTTGCTGAAAACAGAGGTTTACGGTTTGCAGCTATTTTTTTCGACGTATTCACACCTGTCACAGTCTATCTAGATGTATAAATTATCTAAGAATTCTGTTTTCAAATATAGCTTTTTATTGATTTAGTGTTAAGATGAGACAAACTAACAATTTAATATTGTAAAATCGTCACAGAGGCATATTCAAATCAATTACCACCAGCTGAACGTCCTGCTTGTCTTGTCCCTTATTATTATAAAAAAAGATAATATGACAGATGATATCATACGGGCAATGATAAACCCTAATGTCAGGTCGAAAATCGAATCCACATACATTGTACTCCTCTTCCATAAATATCGACATTACTATGATAATTTACGAAGCACAATTTTAGAAGTTGACTCTTTACCTCTCGAACTCATATTGCAATGATAAAGATAACATATTTATGGAATCATCATTATCGATGTTAACTACTTACCCACTCTACATAGCAATAATAGATGCCTGTTTGATATTTTGAAACTTTGAGCTTTCATTGACAACCCTATAATTTGTTACATTGATGGGATGCCCGCAATTTGGACGTAACCTGATATTTTCTAGTACCCGTAGCCCTCCGAATGACTTGAGTTTTAATTACATACAATACATTTAAGCCTTATGTGGAAAATGGCGACCTTGGAACTTTGCGTTTCATATGAAAACGCAAATTAATTTGAATGCTATAGTTTCAAATTATTCAAGTTATTATTATAATATATTTGTAAACGTAAAATTCTCTAAATAATCAACGTTATATAAATACTTATTATTCCTGTGATAAAATTTATGGATTTAATAACGACTTAAACTTGTGGGCTAAGTAAAGTAGATATCAAAGTTTGCTGTTATAATACATTTCCTGAAAATGTGTTGGAAAAGTCTCTCAACAAATTCAAAGCATAAAAATTAACATTTTTTGTACGTGTAATTACAATGTACAAATTAACATTTTTTTTATGAAAATAAGGCATGAGACGAGCAGGACGTTCAGGTCATGGTAATTGATACGCCCTGCTCATTACAATGCAGTGCCGATCAGGATTCTTGAAAGACCCAAAAATTCTGAGTGGCACTACAACTGCGCTCGTCACACTGACACATTATCGCAATGTCAAGTCTCATTTATCCAGTTATATCACTAGCTACGGCGTCCTTCAGACCGAAACACAGTAATGCTTACACATTACTGCTTCACGGCAGAAATAGGCGCTGTTGTGTTGCCCAAGTTCTAGCCGAAATCCTGTGCAAAGGAGCCTTCCAATGGTAATTTTTAATGATAGAAAAGCTTATGGTCTATAGTATGGAGACTGTATATTGATGTCACAAGGAACTCTGACTTTGTTGTTAATTTGATGTTTGGGGGAAAAGTTTCTTCACATTTTATATGAAAATCAAGATATTTTTTTTTCAAAGTTTATTTACATTTAATTACAGAAGATATAATATATAATTATGGAACTTTGTTTGATGAGATTAACTATCTTGACATGATCTTGTTGCTGTACAAATTTTGGGACTATTGATAAAAAAACGCGACAAGCATTAATTTATTGGCTGTCCATGATGATGGACTTCTCTCTTGATGTTAGCCTGATACTTAATCAAGCAATCTCTGGGTTAATTATAAGCGTAAGGCCATGCACATCTTAAGAGTTCAATATAACAATCCATTTAGAATGTTTATGGACCTGCCGCGTTATTGTAGCGTTTCCTTAATAATTGCATTGCACCTATTATAGGGTAATAGTTATTTATGCAACTGTTGTGTAATAACTAATAAGGGGTAACACTCACGTGAATTACGTTGGTTGCAGCCAGGAGATGCAAAAAAATGCAAATTTACTTCAACTTATTTATTACAAGAAAGTTAAAACTAATTACAATTAATTATCCTAATATCTACTGATCGATGCTAGATCAAGTAATGAATACAATTATATTTCCC